>CM056386.1:36042990-36346702 GCA_029718625.1 Synaphobranchus kaupii
TTTTGTTAGGCGACTGAATGATAAACATACAATTAAAAGATAAAATGTTATTGTTGTAGTTGGCTGTTTCAGCTATGTTTGCTAGCAAAGCCTAAACTTTCCTGCGAAGGGTGTCCATGATGCCCTCAGTTGTGCAGCTCGAAGCACTCATGTCGGTAATGAACCGCCTCCGATATCCGACCTCCCATGCAAGCAGGGTTATACAGCGAACATTTTACTGTAATTACTTAAATTACCTAATTAAATTTTACACATGAGCTTTTCAACCCTAGCAATTTGCGCATGCGCTTTTCAACAATGGGGGACAGACAGCCATTCAGCCAGTTACCCACATCCAGGTGTTTAGGCCCCGCCCGCTCTGCGTCCGGGCAAAAATTATGTTGAACTGTGAGTTCCTTGTCTCACCCCCATCCCTCTCTCTCGCTCTCTCCCTCCCTCTCTCTCTATCCTTCTCTCTCCTAACCTCTTCCCCATTCCTCTCTCCCTCTCTCTCTCTCTCTCTTTAGGGCCGCTGTATTAACTTCACCCGAGTGAAATCCAGCCCAACCCCCCGCTATCCATTCTACAACCACCACCCCTCTGTTTCCCCAATCTACAGCCTCCCCCAGGGGTGCAGCCCCCCCTCCCACCACCACCCCCCAGCCTCACCCACTTCCACATTGCCCCCCCTGCCCAAAACTCCACCTCCTTCCTCAGTCACCCCTCCCCCTTATACACCCCCACCAACCCATGCCCTGCCTCCGACCTCCTTGGACCTATCCACGCCACCGGCCCCGCCCTCTCAGGCCCCACCGACCTGCAGGGCCCCGCCCCCTGACCGGCCTCCACCACGCCCATCCCCCTAGGAACTGCCTTTTTCTTTTCCCAGCGGGATAGGAAGTGAACCCTGTAGTGCACCAGTCCTTGCCAAATCACTGCACGATATACAGAACAGGGCATCCATTCCACCCCATTTCTGTCACCACACTCTAAAACAAAAGAGGGATATTTAAAGTTTTACATTATTGAGTTTATTTTTTTTAAAAGGGCCATGACAGCTTTTCTCAGTGCTGCCTTCTTTCGCTCACCTGGCAGACCCTGATCACAGATCAGACCCTCTTGCACGTCCTCACAAATAATAATGAATGAATTAATAATAATAACAAAGCATTCTTAAGTGACATCTTTTTATAGATGAGTGGCAGCATTACCACGGGCCTGGTCACTGGCTCCATTGTAAATCTACTTCAGAGAGGAACCCCAAAGAGGACAGAGAACAGAAGTCAGGGTGAAGCCTGGGACCCTTAGAAAGGGTGCATGTTTGGGGAGGAGCGCCACAGCATGATCACACAATAAAAACTGTCAGAGCATTGACGGGATGCCATGAACCTACCTGAAAGGCAGACACAAAAAAAACAATTATAGAACAATTTTATGAGGGCCCCCTGTCAGTCAGGGCCCTTGGAATTGTCCTAACCTGGGTTGTGAGGTCACCTGAGATGTGCGGGACTGTTGGGAGCCTGGGGAGATGGGGACAAAGCTCCTGGGAAGAAGGAGGACGGAGGGATGTGGGGGTGTCCAGACACACGGAATGTGCTCCCAGCTCGAAATGTGGAGAAGACACAAACTTACACTGGCGGAAAAAAGCATGCCAAGCATGTTAAGTCCGCTTCATCATTGTCCTTCACCCTGTCTCCATGTGTTTGTGGGAGCGTGTCGTTGTTTACGAGAGTGAGAGAGGCGTGTGTTATTGTATGCCAAAAGCGTTTAAGTTTCTCTGCATCATTTTATTGTTTATGTAAAAACACTTTTTTTTTTTTTTTTGGAAGATTATTGTGGGCTAGCAGGGGGTTTGAGCAGGGAACTCTTAATGCCTTAGGCCACAGCAGAGGAATATGTCATCATAATTTTAGGATGAAATCAATTTTAAAATGTTTTTGTTCAGACATTATTGAGGCTGAGATGTTAAGATCAGAATGCACTTGGATTTTATATGTGTAGTTCAGAGTGTCTTTTGAGAGTTATCATAATATAGAAGGAAATGCATGTTGCATGCATGAAATGCGTGTAGATATTTACAACTGTTTCACTTTTTAAAACAGCAAAGGAAAAGATGGAGCAGATTTGCTTCATTTAAAGTATATAGCAGGCCCACTACAAATTTAGCAGCCACAACTCCATGCATTTGGGGCACATGTCCACGTTTGTGGAGTACCCCAACTGCCCTAGTGTCCAACTAAGCTCCTCCCATTCAATGTCTCTTTCTGTCAAAGAGGCAGTGATGGGTTTGACAATAGTGGCACAGAAATTGACACGTTCATGTTTGACAGGAGGACTGGATTGACTTGAATGACCTGATTTGTACAGCAAGACAAACACTAGGAACCCGAAACTGTCCAGTGTACAAAGTTACCCAAATAAAGCATGTTCACACTCAGAGCTTTGTTCTCCTGTTCCTCTTTTTAAAAAGAAAGTTTCACTCATTTACCTAAAGGATCTTGAACTTCACCCGTAAATTTGAGGCAGACAGAATTTCATCGTCTCGGGACCTGCACAGAGAAGGGTATATCACCTTTAATTTTTAGTCATGTAGTGGGGACACAAAGGTTAGGCACATTTAACTTATACTTTCCTAATTACACACATTGTGTGTTTTGGAAGATGGCTCATGCTGAGAAGGAAGTGATGTGTAAGGGTTGCGAAAGGAAGAGTGGACAAGATGGCTTCTCTGTAATTCGCGTTTGAACATGAGGACTCCCAAGGCTGGTCTTTGGTGCTGGCGGTAAGCATTCACAAGCAAGTAGTAGCAAACAGTAGCTTCCAACAGTCCTAATGACACGCTCCATGTACTGTCATTGAATACACTTAGCTTTAGGTTACAGGTAAGTCAGCTAGCTTAATTTATCTCAAAACATTGCATTAAGAATTTGGTACTAGGATAGGGGGTGTACCCCAAATTATAGCAACCACATGTTTGACTTCTGCATTTTCATCAATGCCACTAAAGAGAGCCAATTCAAATATCTTTGCCACTTACGTATAATTGAAGATGTATTTCAGCAAATTCTTATCGGTTACAGTTTTGGCACCTGCTTTGCAGCTAAAAATATCTTTACAGGTGAAAATTTGAGCGAGAACAGCCAATATCTTGAGCCAATCCAATTAATCGAGCTTCAGTGGAAAGCAAACTGTGTGCGAGGAGAGTTTTGAGTGTGAGCTGAATAAATATGCATGAGGGATATGGTCACATACGTTTTCAACACTTGTGTCTGGATTTCATGTGCACCAATTCATTTTCTGGTCACTTACTTGTGGTACTATCACACCATAAAGCAAACCAGGGAGCAAAAAATGTGAAGTGACAGACCGGCAGTCAAAAAAAGGTTACTTGCTTGAAAGATCGTTCCTTGAACATGGAAACCTTGATTACAAAACTGCACATGGTACAATAACTACAACTAGAATGGCACTCGGAGAGACGCCTACACCCGTGCATGAGCGGGCAAAGCCTTTGACAAAATCTACAAGTGGTGCTCTCCCCCATGTGCACCCTTGTGCGTTCAAAGGGTGTAACGTCTATTCCTCCACCTTGATTTCATTAGACAAAGGTGGAAATGAATACAAATTAAAATACTTGCCATTGACTAATTAGAAAAATATTTGAGAATTTAGGTCCTTATTTAGGCTTAGAATAACCTATGTGAGAAGTATCATCCAAATCTGATCAGAACTGTAGGCACTAAGGCTGTTATGGACAAACGCACACACAGAGCGAGTGACTGCAATACCTCTGTCACAGCGCTACATGCACGTGGGTGTAACATTTAACCACATTTGGCGTGCGGTTGAACAGGATTCCTTGGGGTGCTGGAGGTTTTCCAGTGGCGCTACAGCACGTCCCGTGGAAGGGTTTTCGATTACAGCCATCTAGAGCTCCCTGACAGGATCCCAGTATTCACTTCATGGTTAGAGACGCAACACAGTAAAATATTCTGTTTTTTTTATTTTTTATTTATAATAAAAAGCTGGTGAAGAACATTTCATCTCGACTTTTGCAACTACCAGTGTACAAACTGAGAAGAAGTAAGAAAACAACACGACAGATTTAATGTGATAATTATGAATCAGGTCCCTCCAGTACATTGAATTACAGGCATTTAGCAGATGCTCTTATCCTGAGCGACTTGCACAGCTCATGCATTTTTTTAAAACATAGTATCTATTTATGCAGCTGGATATATAAAGCAATGGAGGTTAAGTACCCATGCAGGATAAAATATTCCATTATCCTACAGAGTGCCTTCCCAAAAGGTTCTGCCCTTGCTTATCCCCCTGAAGGCTGTAAATGAGCTGTGCACCGCAGTATAGCCAGCCAGAGACCAGTAATGGGACAGAGATCCCAGAGATGGGTGCCTGCCATCATACAAATCAAATCACGACATCCAGTACCGAACGCTTGAAAAGTTAAAAAGCTCTATTCATGATATTTGACACTTTTTCCAAACAAAGGTTTGGAAGAAGATGCGGTCATTAGCTTATGAGGAACTTCCTTGTTTCGTTCTTGCGCCAGTAACGGTCCCACCACAGAACTGTATAAGAACTCCCACCCATTTTGTGAAGCGTGCGTTAGTTAAACAAACCGAGCAAGTTAGCAAAGAAGTTAGCAACAGTTGCAGTTGCAGAACTCGGAAGAATCGTATTTAAACCATAAAATATGCATACTTCTACCAAATCTTTTTTACTTGAACCATCATGGAACACAATTGAAAAGCTTAAAAACATGAAAACTATGTGTGTGGGCCTTGAAGATGTTCAGTATGCCTTTAACCTCTTAATACCAAGGGCAAAATATACAAATTCTGACCAGTTTTTACTAGTGACTAACAAAGCTGTTTATCTCAAAAACTGTAAAGGCTACAGATATGGTTCATAACTTTTATTAAATCTGAGAACTGCACTAAGCAGTCATAATTCATATACATACACTTTTTGCTACTTAATTACAACAATTTGTGTACAGAAATTGTGAAAAAACTAAAAAATGGGTACCTACATTCTACAAGAGCTATGGAGGAAATAACTCCTCTTTGTGATTCCTCAATATGCTGCCTATCTCTGCTAAAAATAACCATTCAAATTCTACAGAGCTTTTTTTCAGGTGAACCATTTCGGTTAACAAAGTTGGCACAAATTGTGCCAAATTGTGCAAAGTGGTAAGGTTCCAGAAAAGTCTCAATATGATTTATTTTTTTAAGTTTTACAATAAAATTTGATAATTGGCAATAAAAGTTCATTTTTAGATGTGTTTTTGGTGTGTTTCATATTACACAACTAACTAGCCTACCCGTGGTCCCCAAAAAGCTCTCCAAACCCATGTAGCAGCACAGTGAATCTTGTATTCAACCAGAGCCCCATTAGCCAGAAATGAGTCCAGGTATATGCAAACTAGATATAATATCAGATGTCCACCAGTTTCCTAGATAAAATAAACCCCTGCATAATAATCAACAACAAACTCATCCTCATGTTATCTCTCCCTCATGTTACGTCATGCATAAATTGCTCATTCGTTTACCTGCACAGCCTGATGTACTGCATACAGAACAATTTACTCATGTGGAACAATAACTACTAAACAAACACTTCAGATGCCATTTAATTCAAAAGAAACTCGGAACAGCTCGTCTCAGACATACAGTAAATAGATAGCCAGCTGCTATGTGTAATTTTGCTGGCTAGCTTGCCAGTAATGTTAGCTATATTCATTTAATTCAGAGGGATTTGTTTTATACATAACAGTGTATTCGCACTGGTATACCGGCAAAATAAAATCTGTTACCTTACTCCACTCAGCGTCACTGAGACAAGATCGCAAAAACATCTTCGGGCTAGGACCTTCTGCGCGGAGAAATGCCTGAATAACCTGAATAACACATTAATTCCTCCCTATAAATGGAGGCACAATAATGCGGAAGTCCTCAAAACCCTTTGCCCCGAAAGGGTCCAGAGTGACTATGACCCCTAATGGTCATCCGGAACTCATAAAACCGTGGTTACAGTCGTAAACTTCATTTTATTTTGTTCCTCCGACCATTAGGGTCGTCAACTAATGGATGATTTACACCAACCGCATCACGAGGGACAGAAATACCATTTAAGTGGATGCCTAGGCCGCTGGCAGGATGGCCGAGCCGACAGTTGATACAAGCGCATGTTGACGTGATAAAATCTTGAAAAATGTGCAGGGGGACGCCCAGGTCGCCGTCTCACAGATATCATGAAGTGGTACACCTTTCAGTGCTGCCCATGATGTAGCCACACTCCTAGTTGACCTACACTGGACATTCGACTAGCACTAGCCTCATAGGCCGCGGCTATTACCTTCACTACTTAGCGGGAAAGGATCTAAATGCTGCCAACACAGGTGGAGTAACTACTAAAGGTTTCAAACAGGAAGGAGAAACAGAAAACACAAAAAGAAAAGTACTCCTACGGGAGAAAACAACCGGCGTATAAGCCAACAGAAAAGTACCCCGAAAAGAGGGCGAGGGTAACTCGAGAAACAAACTACTTTATAAAGCGAAAACCTCCAGCTCAATGCAAAATAGTGGCAGCAGGCTGCTTAAATAGGGGAATGCAGCTGCAACTAATTAACACAAAATGGTCCCAGGAGGAAAAAAGTAACAAGAGAGTCCTCCAGCGTCCAGGAGTCGCCAGGGGGGCGATGGTTAGACTTCTATCCCCTAGCTGGACAGCCAGGTGGACCCATGGGGTTGCGAACGTCCTACAATCTTTTGGCACCCACTGAGGGCATGCCCAGTACTTAGCTAGCTCCACCAAAAAATCGGTAGACGTCGGCATGGTAAACTGCTTCCCCTGGGGAGCACGGCGGTGAAACCTAGACGTCTCCTTTGTACTAGCCTGGGGCACATCGCAGTTCATGCATGCTCAGGCTGAACGGAGAATCATTTCTAGAGAGGCCGAGTAGTCCGCTGAATCCTCAGTGGACCCTGAAAATTCCACTGACCCCCTCTCAGATTCGTCAAACGTGCAGGACAGACTCTGAGAACATAGGCCATAAGCCGCTGTGGAAAGCGCATCAAACCCCTCAAAGATCGGATCCATGTTCGGAAGAAAATAGAGCACACACTCTCACAATCTGCCACACAAACCAATCAATATAGCGCACACACTCACAGATTGGGAAAAGTCTCACTGGGGTGTGACCACACCCAGGGTAGTTTGTATAGAAATTATCGCCTATGGCTCACTTAAAGTATGGATTACGGCTGAGATTTGTGGAGAGGACAAGTGCCAGAATATGTAAGAACTTTCAGAATTATGGAATTCGATTCCATTCTGCCGCAAAACGGCTGTTAAGTTACAGCGTTCCCTCTTTTATATGGAGCTCTGTCTGAAGATATTCATATCGAAAGCCAGGGGTCCAGATGGAGAAAAGTAGCTACTATCGTTTGCAGTGAAACCTGGTTACTCGAGTAAATTTGAGTTTTTGCTATCAATCTGTTTGTCAGTCGAGCTGTGTCCAAATCATAGACCGTATAAAAATGGTCGAATCTACTGCGTCCTCCTGTGTAGCTGATAAGGTAGGCTAACATTACTGCTTACAGCGTAGCCTACTGTTTAGTGACATACAGTAGCCTATGTCCTCAATAAAATTATCAGCGAAAACCTAAACATAATAAGTAGGCCTATATCATTTGTGGATTTAAAGTACACTACATTTAGATAACATTTTGTCTACTTAACTTTCTCACAGCTAGCATAGGCTCAGTAGTAGCCTATAGAAGGGTGTTGATTCAGACCAATTGGGACACATCCTTTGTTTTGCAGAAACCAAGTTATCTAACAGTTAGCTATCTAGCTAGCATTTGCAAGCATTTTCATTGTGATATTCTTATCTGTCTGTCTTTGTTTAACACAAACCAAGCCCTTGCTGACTAAGCTAACAGTTAGCCTTCTAGCTAGCCGCATGTCCAAACAATGTATCTGCAAGCGTGTTCATCGTGATTTTCGTATTTCTACCAGTTTTTGTTTAGTAACACAAGCCTCTGAAATCCAGAGTCTGATACTCTAGTGGGGGAGTGGTTGGGGGTGGGATTAGCCCGCTACTTTTCACGCACATTAAGTTTGCAAGCCTCAGGTGTGAATCTTTACAAATCTTTGAGAGCTGTTTTCTCAGGAAAGTGTTTTAAGGTGTACCAACATTCAAAGAAGCGTATCTTCTTATGCGCATATTGCAGTGTATGAGAAGTCATTTGAAAGCTCAGGATCTGTACTTTCATAAACTGTAAAAAACTGAAAAATGACCCCGTGCGACTTCTGGACCGTTTTACCAGCATCAGTCACAATTCGTAAGTTGACGACCCCAATGGTCGGAGGAATGAAATAAAATGTAATTCTAAGCAAAATGCCTCCTGAACTCTCGCACTATCAGAAACTGGAATTTACCAGTAGAAGAAGTACATGAATTTCAATTGGTTGAATTTTCTGCCTTGCTCCACCTACTACCTCCCACTCCACCCTGCTATTTCAATGATGTTAACAGGTGGATGCAGTGAGTCTGAACCATAGACTGTAAAAAAATACTACAGTCTGAACCAAATGCATTGGTGCCTGAATTCAGTTTAGCACTAGATAATCAGTTAGCCAGTAGATGACTGAGATCAACATGTCACGGAAGAAGCATTGTGTAATGCCAGCATGCACATCTGAAAATGTGCCTTTGCACAGAATGCCGACAGCAATATTTGACAGCAATGGTTATCTTACATACTGCAGTGGTGGAAGCGCACCTGCATTCAACCCGGATTACATGTGGCTATGCAGCAATATTTTTTGTCTGAGCGTTTTTCAAATGCAGGAAAGTATTCACTAGGCTTTGCGACCAAACTAAATTTAAAAGGTTCTGTACCTTCCGTAACAATTACCAGTAAGCAGTATACAATATGCTAGTACACAGGACGCAAAACATAGGGCTCTGATTCAGACATAGCCAAGCTAACAGATTTGTAAAAACCCTGCATGCAACGATGTCATGTCACTTCGCTTGTCAATCAAATTTTGAGTGGGTGTGTCTTGGTCACTTGGGATAGTCCCCCCAGTCAAATGAGGATTTCATTGCCTCCGTGAAAAATAGGCAAACAAATAGATGCTTATTTCAGTGGATTCTTACAGAAAATTATGGAAAACAGATAAATCGACATTCATGCATCAGTGTTTAGCAGGGTTTATCATATTTTGAGCCACCGAGTAGACTTTTAAAAGTCTAGCAGCTGAGTTCTGGATGAGTTGTACTCTTTCAATAGATTTTTTTGGCAGACCACTGAAAAGAGCATTAAAATGATCCAATCTACATGAAATGAGGGCATGAATTAACTTCTCAGCATCCCTTTGAGTTATGAATGTCCGTATCTTGCTGATATTTCTTAAGTGAAAGAATGCGGTCTTGGTCACCTTGGTAATGTGAGGTTTAAAATTTAAATCAGAGTCAAAAATTACACCTAGACTTTTTACTTCTAGGTGAAAAGCCAGAAACTATCGTCCTGTGTCTCTCCTGCCCTTTCTGTCCAAAGCTCTTGAACGAGCTGCCCTTAACCAACTGTCTGTTTTTCTCTACCAGAACAACCTGCTCAACCCTCATCAGTCCAGCTTCAGAACCGGGCACTCAACTGAAACTGCACTCCTGGCTGTGACCGAGCCTCCTCCCTCTCCTCTGTCCTGATTCTCCTTGACCTGTCTGCAGCGTTCGACACGGTCAACCACAAACTCCTGATCTCTACACTGGCTGAGATGGGCATCTCTGGAACTGCCCTCTCTTGGTTTACATCTTATCTCACAGATAGATCCTACCAAGTGGGAAGGGCTCTGTCTCTGCATCTCATCCACTTTTTACAGGAGTCCCGCAGGTATCTGTACTGGGTCCTCTGCTGTTCTCCATTTACACTAAGTCTGTTGGTTTGGTTATTAATTCACATGGCTTCTCTTACCATAGTTATGCTGATGACACTGAACTCTTCCTCTCTTTCCCTCCCTCTACCACACAGGTAAAGGAGAGGATATCTGCTTGCCTGGCTGACATCTCTGTGTGGATGTCTAGCCAGCACCTGAAGCTCAACCTCGACAAGACTGAGCTGCTCTTCATGCCATACAAGGCTTCTAGACCTGTCCATCACCGTCGACGGAACCATGGTGACCGCCTCCCGCTCTGCAAGGAACCTGGGGGTGGTCCTGGACGACCAGCTGGACTTCAAAGAACACATCAGGACAACGGCACGGTCCTGCAGGTTCCTCCTGTACAACATCAGGAGGATTCGGCCGTACCTGACCACCTACTCCACCCAGCTTCTTGTCCAGACCATGGTTACCTCACGTCTGGACTACTGCAACTCCCTTCTCACAAGCCTACCAGCCTGCACCATTCTGCCTCTGCAACTGGTCCAGAACGCGGCTGCTCGGCTTGTGTTCAACCACCCAAAGTTCTCATACGTCACCCCCCTGCTGAGGTCACTCCACTGGTTGCCGGTCATGGCCAGGATCAGGTTCAAAGTTCTGACCCTGGCCTAGACTGCAGCCAAAAGGTCAGGCCCCTCCTACCTACAGGACTTAATCCAGCACTACGCTCCTGCTCAACTACTTCGCTCTGCTGCTGCAGGGCGACTTGCACTTCCCTCCCTCCATGTTAATGGCTGCCGCTCGTCCCGACTGCGGAGCTTTTCCACCCTAGCTCCCCAGTGGTGGAACGAACTCCCCACTCTGCTGCGCTCAGCTGAAACACTGTCTGTTTTCCGTCGTGGTCTGAAAACACACTTTTTCAGACTCCACCTCGACTAAACTACCTATATAAGGCCATTCTATAGTACTCGCTTCCTGTTTTTTGCTTGTTTTTATTTAACTTGTGTGTTTATTTTTTTGGTTATTTTATAGATCAGAATGTATAGCTGACTGTGTGTACTATTCATGTTCATTACTAGGGATAGCTCCTATGCTGTGAGAAAGTTGTGCTTTGTCAGATCTGCTTTGTCGGATCTGCTTTGTAGTCTGAGAAAGTTGTGCTTTGTCGGATCTGCTTTGTAGTCGCGTCAATGACCTTCAATATGCACTTATTGTACGTCGCTTTGGATAAAAGCGTCTGCCAAATAATTGTAATGTAATGTAAAAAAAGAAGGGGACCAAGACAGCTTCCTGGCACTACACCAAAAGATATGTCATTCTTCTTTGACATATGGTTACAAAATTGTCTCACTGTAATATATGTTCGGAACCAGGAAAGAGCAGTACCTTATAGACCAACCCAGTTTTTAAGACGATTGATTAGGTGTTATGGTCAATTGTATAGAAAGCTGCACTGAAATCTAAAAGAATCAGAACTGTCTTCAGTGTAATATTTACAAGTGTTAGGGTTATGCTGGAAGTCATTGAAATTCATATCTGGATCAGCATATGTGAAAGGTGGCAAAATCCAATTATTAGGCAAAGATATAGGATCACTCTCAGATTTCGAGGGCTCCAAAAAAAAGTAATTGAAGTCCATAAGAGGGCAAATTTAATTGAGGACATAGTTGCTCTATCAGGGGTGGGCAACTCCAGTCAAGCTTTTATATGTGAAATCCAATGTACAAGTGAATATAAATTGAGTACTCACTGATTGTTTTGAGATACAGAGAGGTGTGAAACAAGGGTGTCCCTTGAGTGCTGCCTTATATGTTTTAGCAATTAGTCCACACATTCACAGAATTAAAAATTACCCGGAGTTATCAGGTGTTAATACCAGTACGGGAAAACGGGTAGTAATATCTGCTTATGCAGGTGATATTACTGTCATTGTTAAGGATCAAAAGGAGTTGAACATAGTGAATGCTCATTTCAGAAATTATGAAGATGTAGCTGGTGCAAAGTTAAATCAAGATAAAACGGAAGGTGTCTGGTTTGGGTCTGGAAGACCAAATCCTTTAAATATTAAAGTAAATGATGAGATGACAATCTTGGGTATACAAATTACAAATGGGAATTGCAGAGAAAAAAACTGGGAATTGAAAGAGAAAGAAACTGAACAAGAGATACGAAAATTGAGTAATAAAATAGCAAATTACAAAATGCGTATTAATATAATTAAAACATTTGTTATTTTCTCTCAGTTATATTTCCCCCTACAGACAAATCTATAACCAGATTGAACAAATTATGCATCCATCTAATTTGGGGAACAAATAGAGAAGTGACTAAAAGAGTCCTGCTTTATAAGTCAAGAGAACATGGTGGACTGGGAGCGGTGGAACTTGGTTGTAAATTGAAGATAGCGTTCTGTAAAAATATTGCATGTAGTTTACGAAGGGGAGCAAGTTGGGTAGGTGATGTCTCTACTTGGGTTAAAAAGAGAGGTAGAGCCCGAGTAGCAGTGCCATATTTTAAATTAATTTATGGAGATTTCCTTTTTAGATGTAAAGATTTAAATATAGATTGATCTGGGTTACCAAATAAAATGATCTATAAAATTGTAAACAATCATCTTCATGGTGGAATAGTAAATTTTAAAAACCTGACCACCACAGAAAGTAAAGAATGCATTAAAAATGTTAATTCCAAAGTATTATCAGAAAATTTAAGGGATACAGCTTGACTGATATCTGTTGGCATAGTTAAATGGAGCTGTTTCGTCACAACTAAAATATGCCAAATATCAAATTGTGTGAAGGAAGAAACAATTGAACATTTGTTGTTAAACTGCCATAGAACAAAAGAAATATGGAAGAACATGTTACAAATTTGTATGAAAATTGATGTACGTATGGAAACAATTATGTATGGTATTTTTGAAGAGAACTTGCCACCTGAAACAAAACAATTTTTTGGATGATTATCTGTATAATAAACTCAAAAATATGGAAAACAAGGTGCAAGGTAATAATTAACCAGACATACATCAGTAGTGAAATGGTGACAAAACAAATAATTATTGACTTGAAAAGAAGAAGAACTCTGGACTTAAGACTGAATAAAAAAACTCTGTAATTTGTTTTTGTTTTTCCCGGTGTAATGATGATGTAATTTGTACAGAATGTTTTATATCATGTTATTTATTGATGTATTGTGTGATGCCTTTTATTGTGTGATGTAATTTGTATTGTGCCTGATAATTTAATAAAGCGCTTTTAAAAAGCAACTCCAGTCCTCGAGGGCCGGTGTGTATGCAGGTTTTTGCTGCAACCAGTTATGCTGGCTCAATCAGCTAATTTGTCATATACATAAACAAGGAGTCATTCATAGATTAGACCACAATAAAATGCTAAAATACAGGCACAAGAACATTCATCAGCTGCTGCTGATATCATGGATTGTAGCTAAAATGTCTAAAATGGGCTAATTCAATTATTAAGAGCAGAAGTTGGTCTGCAATCGGCCCATCCTTGCTCTACATAAAGGTAGAGTACAGAAGGATCAGGTCAGTCATGAGGGACAAGGTGGGTGAACAATGAGCTGATCATAACGTAAATATGCCACCAGCCCCTTGTAACGTGCCTCCTTAAGTTTAGGTCGCAGGTTTATCCGCTTCAGCCTCACACTCTCAGTAAAGTCCTAATAAAGATCTTAGTACCTTTAAGTTTATTCCCTCTCTTAAGGATTTCCTCTTTATCCTTGAATCTGAGTAACTTCATAACAATTGTTTGTGGCCTTTTAGTTGCTCGTTATATTTTCCATTATGATGCACGTTCAACTTCAATTAACTTAGGGTCAAACTCTAGTTTATCAGCCAGCATTTTTTTAGCTTTAGATTCTGTGACTTGCCATGATTATTTTTTCTCGTCAGGGACTCCATCAATAAGGATATTGTTCCTCCTTGACTTACTCTCCAGGTATTCAGATTTTATAGAGAGATTGTCAAGAGAGGAGATGTACATTCATCAGAAAAACACTTTAAACTAGCAGTGTTATCAGAAAGTTTTTTTTTCTTCAAATCATCCAGATCCTGGTAATATTGCAAGCTATTTTTAATGTCCTGTACATCCTTTACAATGTTATCAATCCATAAATCGTTGAATAAAGGACTTAACATGTTTCTCTTGTTGCTCAATTAAGTCTTTGAAAAATTAGTTCTGTTTATCAAGCAGCTCATGCATTTTTTGCATTCACTGTGTCTAAAGGAAAACATGAAAGACTTTAATTCTTTTTCTCTATTTCTGTCATGGTTTTGCAGCCTGCTTTTTCGGTTCTGCGGATGCTGCCTCTCGGGGCCGCTAGAGGGCGCTCTTGTTGTTTTTTTCCACTGTCCGGGACTCATTATGGTTATTTGTTTCAGGTGTTTCGCTGGCTACATAAGCTCAGTGCCTTCTTTGTTCCGGGCTTTTGTGTAATCTTTGTGTTACACACTGGGGTGTGTTTCCCAAAAGCATCGTTAGGCTAAGATGTCGTAAAACCCTTTGTACGAAGCATCTTGAACTGAACTGGGTGCATTTACCAAAAGCATCTTAAGTTAAGACGCTCTTAGAAACGCTCGTAAATTAATGATTACTCCAGACCAGTCATAGACTGATAAGTGTGTTTTAGAAGCACATAAATCACATACTTTATTTGATTTTTCGTGTTAGTGTTCATTTCATTTTACGGTTACCATAACCACTGATTGTTTTTTTTATAGTGATGTTAGATGCAACAATATTTATGTTTATTTATTTATTTTTAATTTACTTATTTTTATATATTTGGAAATTACCCATAAAAGCCATTCCTTAAATAACCCTATAAATAAATAAGTTTGAGATAAGTAAAATCTGTGGGAAAAATATTTTATTTCAAAAGAAACTTTGACGTGCCTAACCGGCCATGTAGCCTATTGGGCATCACAATGGGGTTTGCGCCTCCCAATCTATCGCCCCTCCTCCTCCCGTATCAGCAGCACCACAGACAGAAGTACATAGATGTAAAATCCAGGGTTCAGAAAGGAAAAGTCCTGCTATGTGTTTCTTCCATCTATGAACTTAGCCAGCTGATTTCACTAATTAGTTCTACCTCCTGGCTGAAGAGTTGTGCAAATTAGCAAATCCAGGTGATTGGAAGTAAATACTGGGGTAAATACTTTTACTTTCTGAACCCGGATTTTACACCTCTGGTTAAGTAGCACTTAAGAGGTGACTGCGCGTTCACGCTTTAAGAACTGTTTTGGGAAACGCATGTTACAAATTAAAGAGCCATCGTAGAATCGCTCGTTGAAATCGCACGTAACCCTAAGATTGATTGTTATTGGGAAACCACCCCTGGCCGGTATCTGCGTTTAGAAATGGGAAGACTGCATATCTTTTCTGCCTTTAAAAAGATATGCAGGAACTTTGACTAGCTTTGAGTTAGGTTTAGTCACTAGGACTTTTTTCTTTCCTATTCTCTTCCTTTAGCTAGTCTTTTTCTTCTGTTTCTTTTCAGTCCTTGTGGAGGCTGTAACCTTTGTTACCTTTTCTCCTACCTCGTTGTTTTAGCTCATCTGGACTTTACTAAGCTGGAGGTTTTTCTTTCTTTTTATTCCTATTCTGCTCGAGTCTGTGAGCCTGTGAGTCTGTGAGTCTGTGAGTCTGTGAGTCTGTGAGTCTGTGAGTCTGTGAGCCTGTGAGTCTGTGAGTCTGTGAGCCTGTGAGTCTGTGAGCCTGTGAGCCTGTGAGCCTGTGAGCCTGTGAGTCTGTGAGCCTGTGAGCCTGTGTTCGCCCTCTTTTCTGGGTTGATTTCTGTTGGTGTACCTGCCGGGAGTTATTTTTCTGTTTATCTTTGCCTGATCTGTCAGGGAACTCCTTTTCTTTCCCCCAACTTGTGGTTGTCCACATTAGTGGATAGCTTTTAGAATCCCTTCCGGTTGCGTCTGGTTCTCCGACCACTTCCCCGCCCGTCACAATTTCATTTGAATGCAAGGAGTATACGAAAACATTTTGAGACCTTAACTGATTATTTTGCTTTATTATTTTTCCACTTTTCTGTTTTAGTGTTTACTGAAACTTGGCTGAGTGAATCTAGTGTCACTTTATTCAATTAATAGTTATAATCATATCTTCAATTGCAGGAAAGAAAAGTCAGATGGTGGTGTTTTCCTCTTTGTTGAAGAGACTCTTAGATATACATTGCAGAAAGATTTAGTAATTGGAAAACCAGACACAGGAAGTTGTGTTGAATCAGTTTTCATAGAACTACTTAGTGCACCCTGTTTCCCAGGTCATGTTGTCATTGGTTGTGTATGTCGACCACCAAGCAATAATGTTAACACCTTTATTGATAATCTTGATGAGGTTCTGAACATCATTTACAAAGAGTGTAAACCTTGTTTTATACTTGGTGATTTCAATATTGATTTATTGCAACCCAATTCAGAGAAATTTGCAGTTAGACTATGGGCTCTATTTTCAAACCAGCGCAAGGGGACGGTATAGTCAAACGCAAGCTTGTTGACAGCATCAACGTCTTAAAACTGGCGCTATGGCGTTTCTCAGCAATACCGCTAGGATCAACAAATTCTCAACATAACATCCTTTCGCTTGCGCTGCAGTGGGATGGGTGGCGCTGTCTGGGGCGTGTTCTAAAATACTTTCGGCTCAGTGACAATTTGAACCAACGAAAACCCATTGCGTTATGATCAGCTGGAACCACCTCTTAGCGGGAACGCAATAGACTCTGGCAATTTGCCAACTTATTCGTCATGTAGTTCTATGTAGTGTCTATAGCTGATGCCAACATTACACTTCCATTTAATGAACAAATAGCCTATAATTATTATTAATTAATTAATTTTAATTTAAACTACTAGAATAAAACAGGACAGCTTACAAGAAACTTGCGATCATGTAGGCCAATAGCCTATAATATATAAATTACACATTGACACAGTTGAATCATAAGCCTACCATTTGAATCATAATTATGCCTACATCACCTAATGTAGGCTAATTAATGCATTCGCCACCTCCTCCCGTGCCTTCCGAACTTCTGGGAGACGAGGTGGTGTGGATTGTGATCCATAAATTACTACAGTCCTAGCCTGTACTTCTGTTGCAAGTATGTCTGATTCCTGTGCGGAAAATCGCTCTTGTCGTTGACGGTCCAGTGCGTTTGGGTTGCTCATTATGAAATTGCATGGAGCGATTGCGTTCCAACTGGCTTTTTTTTAAAGCATGAGAACAACAATTTGATTGGCTACCATAGAGACACACCTTGGACATTTAAACCCAGCCTTTTAGCAATACCGCCATAAGGTGCGCCAAGATTGCCGTCATGAAATTACCAAATTTCTCGCCGACACGCCCTCAGAGCGATACCGCCAAGCGATTACTCTTGCGTTCACCATTGCGTTTGGTTTATTAAAATAGAGCCCTTTATGTAAATGCCTTTTATCCACTTATATTACAACGCACTAGAATTACATCATCTAGCAAATCATTAACAGATAACATTATTACTAACTTTTCTTGTAAATCTGGTATTTCCGGTATACTCTGCACTGAAATATCGGATCATCTTCCCATTTATTTCTATTTTCCATTCTAACTTAATTAAGCAGACTGTTAGAAATACTTTAAATTTCAAAACATCTAATGTGAAAAGGTTCAGTGACAAACCTTTTGGGTTCATATGGGATAGAGTTATGACAACTAAGGATGCTCCACAGGCTTATAATTTATTCAGTGATACATTATTTCATGGTCTCAATGAATCCTTTCCATGTGAAAGAAAAGCCATACAATCTAAAGTACATAAATCTTGGCTGACCAAAGGGTTGAAGAAATCTATTTTTAGGAAACACAAACTTTATAGAGACTATCTTACTAACCCCTCACCTTTAAAGTTAAATAAATATACCAAATTCAGAAATAAATGTAATCATTTATTAAGAATATCTAAACGTCAATATTACCAGCATAAATTCAATGCATCAAAAATTAGATGAAAAATACTTGGAGCATCATTAATGAAATTAACGGAACTTTGGTAGAAAGGTTTGGTAGTATTCTGTCAATACAAACAATAACCAGTCCTCGTACTTATTTTTTTTGTGTGTGTAATTAAAATTATTTATAAAAGTACTATTTTCTTCAATGTTGTTAACAAGCTACCAGAAAAGACTACCAAAATGTCAGCAGGTCGGTTTGTTTACCATAGTTATATATTAACAGAAACGCTTCCTTCCATGGAAAATTGGACCAATGAAAGGTTATTGACGCATCGTTGCATTAACACTGTTTCTGGCACAAGAATTACCTAACGGATCTACGTTCCAAATAAAATACGAAAAAGCAAGGAAAGGGCCATTTAATTTTCCAAAAAATATATGTACGAGGACTGGTTATTGTTTGTATTGACAGAATCCACTTCGTTCACGTTCGTATACATGCTAGAAGTGTCATTTTGAGACCGTTTTAGCTGCCCTATAGAAGTGAATGGAGAGCGACAAATACCCTATTCTGGATTATCACACCAGGGGAGCACAGAGCAACTAACAAACATATTTCACCACCATTTGGACTCATATTATGGCCAGGTACTGTAACTACACAACCCAAAGTTCTACCAAAGTTCAGTTGTGCTTTAAATTCTTAAATGATAATAATTTATCATTTAGAGTTTTTATTAATTTGTCTAAAGCTTTTGATACTGTGGATCATTATATATTACTTGATAAATTACAAGCACATGGTGTAAATGGTAATGAACTCACATGGTTCAGAAGTTTTTTTCAATTTCAATTCAATTGTTACAATTTCTTACTTGGAACGGAACCAATTCAGAATATAGTGATATACAGTGTGGTGTCAAAAAAAGGTTCCATACTGGGTCCTCTGTATATTCCTTATTTATATTAATGATTTACACTTAGTGTCTGAGGAAGTGTTCTTTATTTTATTTTCTGGTAATACTAATATTTTTCTTACTGATAAAGATGAAGAAATGTTAATTTCACGCATGAATGCTGTTTTAGACAAAGTTGATAACTGGTTCAAAAGTAACAAATGATCCCTTAATGTTAAAAAAGTGCCTACACTTTCCTTTTAATTCCATTCCATATATTGCCACATATATTGTCTTTCATGCACAGTATCTATTGATTTTTATATGACCTTGTGTAATATTCCTTTATGCATTATTGTTTGTAATTTTTTTTATTTGCTGTGTTTGTATAGGTTATGCACTCTATGGGCTCTATTTTAATAAACCAAACGCAATGGTGAACGCAAGAGTAATCGCTTGGCGGTATCGCTCTGAGGGCGTGTCGGCGAGAAATTTGGTAATTTAATGACGGCAATCTTGGCGCACCTTATGGCGGTATTGCTAAAAGGCAGGGTTTAAATGTCCAAGGTGTGTCTTTATGGTAGCCAATCAAATTGTTGTTCTCATGCTTTAAAAAAAAGCCAGTTGGAACGCAATCGCTCCATGCAATTTCATAATGAGCAACCCAAACGCACTGGACCGTCAACGACAAGAGCGATTTTCCGCACAGGAATCAGACATACTTGCAACAGAAGTACAGGCTAGGACTGTAGTAATTTATGGATCACAATCCACACCACTTCGTCTCCCAGAAGTTCGGAAGGCACGGGAGGAGGTGGCGAATGCATTAATTAGCCTACATTAGGTGATGTAGGCATAATTATGATTCAAATGGTAGGCTTATGATTCAACTGTGTCAATGTGTAATTTATATATTATAGGCTATTGGCCTACATGATCGCAAGTTTCTTATAAGCTGTCCTGTTTTATTCTAGTAGTTTAAATTAAAATTAATTAATAATAATTATAGGCTATTTGTTCATTAAATGGAAGTGTAATGTTGGCATCACCTATAGACACTACATAGAACTACATGACTAATAAGTTACCAAATTGCCAGAGTCTATTGCGTTTCCGCTAAGAGGTGGTTCCAGCTGATCATAACGCAATGGGTTTTCGTTGGTTCAAATTGTCACTGAGCCGAAAGTATTTTAGAACACGCCCCAGACAGCGCCACCCATCCCACTGCAGCGCAAGCGAAAGGATGTTATGTTGAGAATTTGTTGATCCTAGCGGTATTGCTGAGAAACGCCATAGCGCCAGTTTTAAGACGTTGATGCTGTCAACAAGCTTGCGTTTGACTATACCGTCCCCTTGCGCTGGTTTGAAAATAGAGCCCTATGTGTGTGTGTGTGTGTGTGTGTGTGTGTGTGTGTGTGTGTCTGTGTGTGTGTGTGTGTGTGTGTGTTCATGCACTTATGAATGCATGTATGTGCGGATGTATTTGTTTATATTTGTTTATATATAATAAATAAGTTGTGTGTTCAAGTCTGTGGATATGAGCGTCGCGAATGAAGTGCGCAAAGCAAGTTCTGTCGGAGAACCTCTCGCTGTAGCCGACCATGGTCGGCTAGCAATCACGCGACCCATACTCAACCAATCACATGCACACACCTCAAATGGAGTGCCCTTTTTAAGCCAAGAATTAGTTCTCTCTGTACTGCTGGAATGCTGAAGGGCTGCTTTTTGTTGCTTATGGCTTGTGTTAAAAGAAATTTGCTGTCATTCTGCCGCGAGCTGCTGCTGCTAGCCATGCCTAGACTAACCTAGGCTTGCCCTGCTTAAAATGTTTTGCACGGTTATTTTTTGCGCGGATATTCTAGCTTGTGTGCTGTTGCAAGCTCTGCTGCGTGACTGGCGTCCTATGCTTTCGTCAAGGCGGAGGTCTTCTTGGAGATTACTAGAAGCGGATTCCTATGTCATGTAAAACTAAGTTGACGCCAAATTCAGTATGACCATTTAAGACGTGCGGACCATCCGTGTAACCCGGTCTTTATTATCCCCTTATCTCGGTTGCTTCAATGTGTTTTATTTAAAATTTGCCAACCGGTTGTTGCTATCATTTTGTTAGTAGCCAAATACGCCTGTCAGCATGCTAACGTTTTACATGAGCCTCGGGAGCTACACCAACTGCTTTAAAACATTAATTGGATGTGTTTACATGGGCTACTGTCCTTTGCTGACGCCCTCCAGTAAAATGGGACTTTGGTAAAGTTACATTTTGGATGTTAATCGATTAGCTAGGCTAACAATACTCGTTAGAAAATTTACTGTCAGGAGGTTCGTAAAAGCTAATGTGTAATTTTGACTAATTTGGGATATTTTAGTGATGTTACGTATGATACTGAAGCACCGAGGCATGTCAAGGAGGGCAGTTTCTACTGAAGCCTTGCACCGAAGCTTGTATCACTTTCAGAGAAGCATGTGATCGATGACAAACGAGGCCTCCGGTTTGTTCAGGTGGGATTTGGGGTTTTGATGAAGAAGCGATACCCCCCTTCGTGGGTTGTTGTTAGTTGGTTGTTGCGGAGAGTGCTGAGAGTTTGTTATTATTGCTATTGAGAGTTTTTGGAGGGTATTCTTTTAGAATTTTTGTAAAAAAAATTTTGTAGGCTAGTTTTTTTTCTTCTCCCAGTTCCCACACTTTAACTGCTCAATTGAACCCCACGTAAATGTTGCCCCTCCTTTATTTCAATCTTCCTGTTTTTTTTTTCATTTTCAAAGTTAATATAATATTAGCCTATTACATGATATTGTTTTATAATATATCGTAGTAGGAAACAAATCTAGCCTAATGACAGATAAATCTAACATTTATTAGTACTGCCAGAGTCGGATTTCGAATTTCGACTTCTCTCACACCAATGGTTCTAAATTCCGACACATTATCAATGAGCTAAAGGGTCGCTTGCTGCTAGCTAGCGGCAACTTCGTTATTTTTAACCTGGGGATTGGTTGTAATGATTTAGCTGCTTTCAATTATTTTTACCAGCAGGTGTCACTAGTGTATACTGTGTTGAATGATTAATGAATCTATTTGTGATACAATTGGCTGCAATGCCTCAGTGCTTCAGGAAGCCTCATTTCGCCATCACTAGGATATTTCACTAGTTTATACTGCTGCTGTTTTATTGTGTTAAATGTTAGGTATTTGTATCCTGTTGGGAAACGTTATGTTGCACATTATTACCAAGAGATACTTGTTGTTGTTGTAGCCTAGCTACTGCAAAATAGAACCTGGAAGCTAAACTGGAATTCTTAAGTTGGTCTATTATCGCTCATGGTGGCTCGCTCAAATGCTTATGTAATGCTATGCATTCTCTGGCAGCCTACCTTGCACACAAATACGTGCCACCTTTTCCTGTCTAACCTCCAAGCCATAGTTGGAGACACGGGGGAACCGAAGTTGCTAATGGCATACTATTTCCCGGTTTCAGGACCGAGCTGCAAGCTCACAGCTTCGGGGTAATGCCCAACTTATCAACGTTACGGTCCCATGCAAATGGCGAGGTTTTGTTCATGTGGCTCTTTATTTACACCAATGAACATTGTACAGCTTACAGTTTAGAGGGAGAGACCTTAAAACCAGCCGCAAAACACACTCACACGCTAACTAACTTAGTTAGTTTTCCTTCCATCATGTCCATGTCTGCCCTCACTCACACGGACCAATCAGGATATCGTAAAAAGCTACACTACCCATGAACCCTCGTTAAAGCTCCATACCCCCATTTACCATCAGACGGCTAGCAATTATGCTGCGTTCACACCACAAAAAGTAGGCGGAGCAAGAGTTCCAACTTCCGCAGTTGGAATTTATTAAACAGACTACAGGCGCTCATTGAATGAGGTCAATTGAGTTTTTAGCACTGGTCTGATGCGCGTGATCTAAGCATAGACTACGTTATGTAACTTCAGTTGCTAAGCTAACTGAAAACACTACTGTGCATGCCTGATCACTTCCCCTTGTGCAAAAAATAAAAAACAATAGGGCAAAGCGCCAGTTGTATATCTTGTTAAATCTAAAATCTTCGTTCACTTGGTAGCAGTATCATCAAGATGTAAACAAACTGGAGACGGCTTGCCGGTTCCATGGATTCCTATGGGAGCTGCTCATTGGCGCATGAAGCCAATTCATGGAGGCTGCCATGTTAGACTATGGTGCTTTTTGCAAAATAAATTTAGAATTTGATGTGCAAGATTCATGAACAATAAGGAGCTTGCATTTTGTTTTCAACATGCGATTTATTCTTGTAAATGAGTATGGCCAGTGCGTAAGGCCTTTAGCTTATTTACTCTCTGCAGCTAACTAAAATAAATGCTAGTGTGTGCGCTATCTGCTCTGAAGCTAAAAAGCGGCATTTGTGTGCGTGTTATATGCATTTGGAGGCTGCATTGGTGTATGTGGTGTCTGCAACTGGTGCTGGCTGGGCAACGTTGGTGCGTAGCTTATACTCTAAAAGCAAGGGGCAAAAACCTTAATTTTTGACGCTCACTTCCTGCCTGCTGCCAGCACTATTTGCTCCTGTATAAGTCTTTCAGGCTATTTCAACGCAAGTCAATGCTAGCATGGGTCTGGTTTTCCGCAAGTCACTCCCTCTGCATAGGTGCTACTTCAACTGCTGCTCTGCGCGTGCCTGCTGTAGGCGCGCATTTCCTTTTTGGAGGTAGAGTTGGTGGAAGAGTTGTTAGCGTTTGGAAAGTACGGAGGAGGATAACATTGTGCTTCAGTTTGTAATCGATATTAGTTAGAGTTCTAAAATCCATATAAAACCGGTTAGTCTGATTCGCTTCTGAGGTAAAACTATTTGTTGCCGCTAAGAGGCAGTGAGGGAATTTTCCACCTTTCCTCCGTTAAGCACTCGGCTACAGCCGGTTAGCTAATTTGGCCTCCTTCTTGCTCACGGGAGGTTTTTATTTGGCTTTTTGCCCTCTCAGGAGCAAAGCCTAACTGTAATAAGAGTCCTCTTTCATTATTAATTTGCTAACTGTAACCTATTATAACCTATTGTAACCTAACCGCTCTCAGCTAAACTTGATTTTTTCCTGAGATATAAATAAAATATTAACAGTTCTTAAAATAATTCAGCAGCGGGTGGGAACCTGGCAAATGAA
This sequence comes from Synaphobranchus kaupii, assembly GCA_029718625.1. NCBI lineage: Eukaryota > Metazoa > Chordata > Actinopteri > Anguilliformes > Synaphobranchidae > Synaphobranchus > Synaphobranchus kaupii. Next base: position 36,066,895 of record CM056386.1, read on the forward strand.
ATGTGAAGCTCTACATGTGGGAATAAAAACATAAGACAATAGTTGATGAGGTGAACAAATCGAAATGTGCTAAATTTGAAAAAACTTGGGAAGACTCTGAATATTGGATTACTGCCCAAGTCTCATAGCTTTAACAAAACAAACCTTTATCATGCTCAAAGGCTCAGGAGCTCTCATGCATCGTAAAGCTGCTGCTATTAAGTTTCACCTTGCCACTTCATATTGCATATCTGATGGATTTCTGGATATTGCATATTGCATATTGCTGGATCGCCGGGTTAATTTCTTACAGCAAGGCTTATTCTGCTTTATAGGCTATGTATATCTGATCGGATGTTGGGCTTATTGCTTTATTCTAAAGGCAATTGCTACCGATATCCAATGTGAGCATCGCTATGACCGCGACCTCTCATAAGCCTCTGTTCATGAACGATGCCAGCAATGGCTCGTCCAGCAGGTTCTGTGCAAAATTCTGTCATCTGTGCTGTTGACATTTGCTACTTGCTTAGAAAATATACAGTATATAATTATGTGATCAGGTTTCTCGTGCAGTGGGTAATGGGGATATCGATTCAGGACTTCCTGATCTTCAGGAAGCAACAGGTGCCCTTTCTTGCATATAGCTTTTCTCACTAGTATAAGCCACACGGCCAGGGCGGCTAGGCTACACATAGCCTACTTAGGCATCACATTGCGTAGTATGGCCAATGTCTGATCCAAGAACACAGCCATGTTCTGTCTCTGTGCTGGAGGGATATCGATATGGTCTTCCTGATCTTCAGGAAATGGCAGGTGCTCTGCTGTACACATAGTCTACTGTCACATAATGTTAGTATGGCCAATGTCTGACCCAAATTGGCTACTTGCTTAAAAAATATACACTGATCAGCCACAACATTAAAACCACTGACAGGTGAAGTGAATAACATTGATTATCTTGTTGTTATTTTGGTTCTGTACTCTAGCACTTTGAATTGGGGGGTGGAACTAGATTTAGCTGTAAATTACACTGGAACAGTATGGAACACATGGTTGGCTAAAAAGTCATCAAGGGTCTGACGTATCAAACAAGCCTTAAACCATCACTCTGCTGCCATAAATACAGTAGATATGGATGGATAACTTGAAGGGTTTCTTCTCCCGACTTATTTTTCCATAGAGTTCAATAGGAAAATTTGTCAGGAAAAACAACCCTTAAAGTGATCCATCCATATCTACTCCATATCTGGCAGCAGAGTGATAGTTTGAGGCTCGTTTGATACCTCAGACCCTTGATGACTTACAGCCATTTTAGTAACCATGTATTCCATACTGTTCCAGCATAATTTACAGCTAAATCTAGTCCCACCCCCCAATTCTCATAGAGATCCATTCAAATGCAGAGACGTTATAGTATTGCTTGTAAGAATACCAGAAAATAAGATAAGAGTCTTTTGAAATTGTAGTGTCACAGACATCAGGAAGTCATGGCATGCAAAGGATATGCGAACAAATCTTTAAAATGGTTACTTTATTCTACATTATGTTAAACTGTCCAATATTTTTGATGCCCCAAAATGGGGGGGGGGGGGGGGGGGGACTATGTACAAAAGGTGCTCTAATTTCTTAACGGTTCATCCGATATGAATGAAAATACGCTCAAATTAATGCTGACAGTCTGCACTGCAACCTCATTGTCATTATATCCTTTCAAACTCAAAGTGCTAGAGTACAGTTTGTCCTTTTTTCCCCGATTCCGCTGTCATCAGGTTTCTCGTGCAGTGGGTCATGGGGATATCGATTCAGGACTTCCTGATCTTCAAGCAACTTAATTTGAGGGTATTTTCATCCATATCGTATGAACCGTTAAGAAATTATAGAACCTTTTGTACATAGTCCCCCCCATTTGTGGGCATAAAAAATATTGGACAGTTTAACATAATGTAGACTAAAGGCAGAGGAATCGGGTTTTATCAATCAACCTCAAATACATTTAAATTTCTAACTGCAGTGTACCAAAACGTCAGGTGGCATCCGGTATGTGATAATAAACATCGGAAGTTTTATAAGACTAACCTAGATTTGTGTGCAGTCTCATTTGTTCACAATTAGCCGATCCATTAGACTAGCACCAATACATTCTACAAACTGATGAAAACGTTTGGGTAGAGTCCTGTTATTTTTAACTATCCTTTTGCACTCACACACATTTCATAATTAGTCCTTAGTTTTATGATTAGTCGCATTGTCTGCGCTGACTGCCAAATTGCTGCTAACCTCTGTAGGGCCTAAAGAGACCCCTAGAGGACAGCTGCTCTCTGGACATAACAATAATAATAATAATAATAAAGAATGATCTAACTGTCCTGCCATGGTTTTACCACACAGTAGGAGAACCGCAGGTCTGATGACCTCTGCCATCTGCCACGGCAAACACAACACAAACACAAATGCACGGTTCTTTGCAGAATGTTTGTCCTAATTGCACTTTTGATAGTTGAAGAGTCCAGAAGCAAACAAGGTCAAATAGGAAAAATGTGATTTGTGATTTGGGAGAGAGGTGGGCGTCACGCTCCTTTTATTGCTGCAGGTAGATGGTGTGCCACCATCATGAACAAGCAGTGGCAGACAGGGAATGTTTGTGTTTACAGACATAGGAGTTGATTGAAGTGCCTCCAGTTGATTCCAATTGCAGTTCACTTTAAACTCAGGGTTCACCATGTCTGCTGCAGTTTTATTTATGGCCAATCAATGAAGGACGTAGATCTCGACAAACAGCAAATTTTCTTTAGGATTTGTAGAGGACACTAACAGCACCACACAATACAACATGACAATATACACCGGACAGCCACATCATTACAACCACTGACAGGTGAAGTGAATAACATTGATTATCTTGTTGTTATTTTGGTTCTGTACTCTAGCAATTTGAGTTTGAAAGGATACAATGACAATGAGGTTGAAGTGCAGCAGTGGCGTCGCCAGACCTATTTTAGCCCCCCTAAAATTTACAGTAGCCCCCCTAAATATTTTATAACCACTAGTTTTAATCATGACATTTTTTTCAGATTGATTTGATTTGCCATCGACACTCCAGAATCATAACGCACACTGAAAAGTCTGGCACTAGAACCCTGGGGAGGCTTACTCTAGTGCAGCCATTGGTTTAGAGTGCAGCGTGGCGCGTGCACAGAGCCGCGTGACCGCTCGATTCAAATGACCGTGGTACACTGAGTGAGTGGGTTGTAGTATGAACGTTCCAATGCTGCTGTAACAAATTACTAGTCTAGTAGCCTCGATAAGTTTGGTAACAACATAAACTACTCATCAGAATTTTAAATGAACAGTTAACATTAGCTACGAAAGCATTTGCTCCATAGGTCTGTTCTCAAGTGCTACTGCTAGGCTGGTTCCATACCATGTAGAAAAAGTTCAAACTAGCCTACTTATCAATTGTAGCCTACACTTTCCACTATTTAGAGTCATACTGTATGTTGACCTGCCAGAGTCTACGATGTGTAAAAAAAACCTGACTATAACGTTGTTTGTATCAAGTAAAATCATGCATTGATTCTTATTCTTATATTGTATGTATTATGGGGTATATCTGGGTTGAAAATATGACTGTAAACCCCTTAGTTTCCTAGTAAAAGGCAGGAGTTTCTTCATTATAGCCTATGGGAACCATATTAATGTTGGTTGCTGAAACCCCTGGCTCCTATTGCCTCTCCAGTTCTTATAGCCTATAGCCTATAGCCTAACAGTTAGCCTACTGGTTCAAGTTTTATGTTTATATGAGATGGAAATAGTTGTTCAACTAAAATGCCTAAACGGAATTCGTGAAACTTGCCTGTTACTATTATAGCAGCTAAATACATTTTAAAATGGAACTCACTTGCTCACTTGGAGTAGGCTAGCTAGCTTTTCTGGTTTTATGTCTGCAGTTAGCTACTGCGATAGCCTGGATAATACAGACATATAATAGCTTACAGTTAGATAGCTATGTAGGTAACTTATTTGACTCATAAAGTTAGGATGCTTTGATAAAGCTACAAAAGTGCAAAGTTTTTTTCTAATGATAGGGAGAAGTTTACGGGAGAGTATAATTTTGAGGGAATCCCTCCCCCCACCCCCAACATGTTCCCTGCTCATGAAGGGTGATCACAATTTAAAATTGAATCAATGCGTACATGAACATTTAGATGTATCCTATGGAATCTGGGTTTTAATTGCAATAAAAAACAAATCGCTGGTTATATTTAATCTACAGACCAGGCCTATATTAATTCCGCTGCCATTGAGGCAATTTGTATAAGCTGTCAGACTAGAATAGGCTACACATCGTCTTTGACATTGCCGATGCCGATAAATTTTAGTTGATAGATGATGGTAGGGTATTGCTATATATTGAAGCAATTTAAAGAAATATTCTTTGCAACAACTAAATTATTTATTTTTACATTCATTTTGTGGCTGCTTTTTAAAATAAATTCTCCTGGGGGTGCATTTCCCCAGACACCCCTAGTAGAGGCTTAGCCCCCCCAAACATATATTTCTGGTGACGCCCCTGAATTACAGCCTGTCAGCTTTAATTTGAGGGTATTTTCATCCATATCGGATGAACCGTTTAGAAATTATAGAACCTTTCGTACATACACCCCCCCCAATTTTGGGCATAAAAAATATTGGACAGTTTAACATAATGTAGAATAAAGTAATAATTTTTTAATATTTGGTCGCATATCCCTTGCATGCCATGACTTCCTGATGTCTGTGACCCAACAGCATCAAAAGACTCCTGAAATCTTATTTTCTGGTACTCTTACAAGCGATACTATAATGCATTTGAATGGATCTCTATGGGAATTGGGGGGTGGGACTAGATTTAGCTGTAAATTATGCTGTCCTTGTTGCAATTGATGGGTCGCAAATTCCTGAGATTCCTTTTCCAAAAACAAACATGAACAAACCTCACTCGCTTCCTATTTTTTGTTGTGTTGCACGCTACTAAAATTATCCATGCTCAATATTGCATCCAATAAAAGGTGCCATCTGACACACTGAACTCCAATCACTCCGATATGAACACCTGTAGGCCTACTCTTTATGATGTGCCACAGGTAGCTTGCATTCTAGCCAGGGTATCATAGGATCTATCGCAATGTTTCTTAAACTGTCTATGGGTCAAGACCCACAATGGGTCACGGGAGTGTATAATGTGGGTCCTAGAATGGGTCTGTAGTCCACTATAGGTGATATATTTCTAATTTGGTTCCCAATATTAAAAAGTTTAAGAACTAGACACATCTCTATTGTTTAGAATTATCTGACACTTAAGTTTGAGTAAGTCAAGCAAGAAACAAGAAGTGATGACACAGCGTTTTACTCGAGCCCCCAAACCAGCCCACTGAAACACAGCTGCTCTAAACAGTTTTGAATCTTTGGTTGGTTCTGCCTGTGCATGTGGCAGTGAGTATGGCTGTTTGAAGCTGTGGCTTTGACTGAGCTCAGTATAATGTTGTCCTGAGTGCCACACTATTGGATTTCCAGTTTCACTTTTGTTCACTCACAAAGGGGAACAAAATGGTGGCTGGCCAATTTAAAGGCTCCAACTTATTTGTTTCAAGTTTTATTAAGTGCTTGGTTGCTTGCATTGTCTAAGGTGTCCCAACTTTGTACAAATCTGTAAAACATTCGATAACTTATGTTCATTTTGTAAACTTTTGTAATTTGTTGTCCATAAATGAATTAATTGAAATTTAGAAAAAGGTCACCTTATTTTCTTAACTAAGGTATGAAAAGATGTGCACAATGCATGTAAGCGCACGTGCATGCTTGCAAGTGAGACTCAAAGTGAAAATCACACTCTAGTCAGTTACCAAAGTTGGCAACCATGCTTCAAGGCACAAAGTCTGATGTGAAGATTTGAACTGACATTACAGTAGTACAGCCTCCTCTAGCCACAAAGTGAAAGAATGCTATGAAATGGAATTAAGAGCGACCATTTTCAAGCAGAGAACTGCGATGTGAGAAGCAGTCTGACAGATACGGCCGTTTATATTATACAATCTGGGTTATTTTAGCTGTTTAGATTGCATGACCTGAGTTACTTTTATGAATGCAGTTACTGAATTTTGTTTGATCCGATTGACTCTGCTCTTAGCCAAAAGAGAGAAATGTATTCCAGCCAAGGCCCACAATGTCAGAGGAGTTGAGGAAGGATAAGCCCATTTGGCAAGATGTGATCACCACCAACCACTGCTCAACACCACCCTCTGCTGGGGATCAGAAGAGGTGCTTCAAGGACGAGTGCTCATCATCGAGCTTGCATGTATTTAACAAAATAAATACTAAATACACTCATTCCATCTGTGAAGCTTAGGATAAGCAGAAGAAGATACTTCTCATTGCAACAAGTGCAGTCTTTGACAGGAGTTCTCTGGTATAAGGAAGGGATAGTTTTAGTGAACAGGGTGCTGCTGCCTCATTGCATAATATTGACTCCTCTGGTCAGTCACATACCCATGATCTGCTGACTGCTGGCACCACCTACCTCACCTGGGCAGGACAGTAGAGTAGCTGTATCAGTGGCCCCTGCAGCAATGGGACAAGCAGGCCTAAAGTCGCAGCTGGGTATCGCAGACTAGGAGGAAAAATGGGAGATTTCGGGAAAGTAGTATTATGAAATTGCCAGTTATTGATTCTAAACTTTTTTTTCTGGAAGGTGTGTGACTGTGAAAGTGGACTGCCAGAAATGTATATTTGGTTAGCTAATGTCTTACTCTTAAACTGAGCTTTACTTAAGCCTTAAGTCTATTAATGAAATCAACAGTGCAAATTCCGGTTCACCCATCTTCCCGGTCTGCGGCAGCAATCCAAGATCACAGTCAAATTCAAAGCCCCAAAGAATGCTGGGACAGCCAAGCACTGGGCCAATGGAACGCTGATGCCATTTCAGCGCTCAACTGCCATAACGGCCACCTGCCGACTTGTCATCTGCCCTGTAGACGCTATCGAGCGCAGGTGGGCAATCGCACGGTTCAGCTCTGACGCTCGTCATATATCTATTCTAGTATATTCTGGTCCCCGGACCGGCAGGCAGCCCCCGAGTCTCTCGTCACGGTCACATTTCGCAGGAACGAGGGTTTCTCGTCAGTGAAACCGGGGAACTGGATGTGCATAAACACTGTGGATGACATCACAAATGTGTCATATTCCCCCCCGGCTACAGTCCAGTTCATTCACCTGGTAGGCACTCATAACCAGAGATCTTTGGAGATAATTCAAGGCAAATTCATTACTTTTCTCCTGTTAGACACTAATAACAAGAAATCTTTGGAGATAATTCAAGGCAAAGAAGGTTGTTTTCTCAAAAGTAAACAGTCTCAGCTCTGTCCAACACACCAGGGACACAAGTGAAGATTAATTCTTACCATTCTTTTCCATTATTAGTAACTGTGGTCCTTGTGGAAGTAATTAAGTTGAAAGTTTGACAGTTCAGTACATCAACCTAATCTTTAGCACTGCAAGTAGCCGCTAATATAGTTTTTGCACCTATTGCGCATGGTTTGTATATTTGCATTGAGAGTCATGTCAGTTATGCACTTGAACCGAAATGAGAGGGAGAGAGTGTGTGAAATGGAAGAAGGGAGGGAACAGTGGAGTCTCCACAGGGAGCAGAGCTGTCTCTCATTAAATCCTGCAATAACCAAGCGGTGTCTGTGTGTTCACCCAGGCCCTAAGAAAGGTCTTGTTCCCCCAGTGTAGGCAAATGAAGCAAGCTAATAAGGTGTACTGTTTCCATGTAAACAGGGCTTTCATGGCCTGGGGGTATAAAGCAGGATTACAGAGTTAGCTGGACAACTGCAACGAGTAAAACCCGGAACCCTCCCAAATCTGGAACATGGACGACTTAAAAAGAGCTGCTCCGGGTTTTACTCAGTGCAGTTATCCAGCTAACTCAGTAGTCCCGCATCGTAGTATACCCCCCTAATCCCCTAAACTAAAGGTCCTCAGCTCTGTCTTAGAGAGCCACAGGGTGTGCTAACCTCCCCTGGTTTCCTCACCAATGGTTGCTGTTCTTATAATGAAAACATAAACCAGCAAACATGGCAGCTCTACAGGATTGAGGTGGAACATTAATATTGATTTCAATATACTTTGAACATTCGAGAAATTTAGAACGAAATTTGGCTGAACATGAAGTGCCTGTCAAAACTGTGCATCTATATAGACATTAAACATTTTTACTGGCTTGCTTCCAGCAGCCAAATGTTTTCTTGTTAAACCATCTTGTTCCATTTGTGTTGAACAGATTAATCGTTTTATATTCTTTATTGTTATATATATATATATATATATATATATATTCAGCTACATACAAACACACACACACACACAGTGCCAATTTACATGTAATTCTGACTAAACTAAAGACACATCTAAAACTTGCCACGTGCACCAATCGCTTCCCTACAGAATCTGTCTGCCCCCTGCTGGCAAATCAGGACTCAAGGGGGGAAACAAAAATGGATTGGAGGAATGAATTTGTGTGTTGGATTTGCAATATAACTGAGAACAACTGTTCTCAATATAACTGATCTCATTATAACTGAGAATAACTCATTTTAATATAACAGAGAATAACTGACCTCAAAATAACAGTATAACAATATAACCTCAATGAAGGGAAAACAGACCTCAAGCCACAGGGGGGTATACTGGAAGAGGGCATAGCTTATTGTGAGGGGCAAAAACAGATCGATATTGTTAAGATTCAGATGTTTACACAAAGAGTGGCACTGAATCCAACGGTCAGCACTCCAGACTAGCAGACTCTGCCCTCACTGACTTCAGTCTTATGTACTGTGACGTTGACTGAAGCGCTCAGCACTAAACACATTGAGACGGGACTTCAGACCTGGCAGCAAGGTGGTGCAGTGGTTAGCACTGTCCCCTCACAGTAAGAAGGTACTGAGTTAGAATCCCGGCCGAGGGCCTTTCTGTGTGGAGTTTGCATGTTCTCCCTGTGTCTGCGTGGGTTTCCTCCCACAGTCCAAAAACATGCAGGTTAGGCTAATTGGATACTCTAAATTGCCCATAGGTATGAGTGTGTGAGTGAATGGGGTGTGTGGCCTGTGATGGATTGACGGCCTGTCCAGGGTATATTCCTGCCTCTTGCCCAATGCATGCCAGGATAGGCTCCAGCACCCCCTGCGACCCTGACCAGGAATAAGCGGATTAGATAATGGATGGACTTCACTCATTGTCGTGGATACGACCAACATCTGCCTATATATCAATTTGAATTATGTATTACATTTTACCACCATGCTTTTATTACTTTTTTTCTCTATGTTTCGGCATTACTTCCTTGACGTCTTTTATATCGTCACATCCTTATTGCTATGAATTTTGGGTAAGAGAGGTTTAGGCAAAAAAAGTATCAAATTTACTTATAAAACTAGAATGGCGCTGTGAGAGATGCCGACAGTGGGCAAAGCACTGAACTCTATGATATTGAACGGACGTAGCCAATTAATTCTATTGGCAAAGTTGCAGCGAACAATATGTCGTCCAGTGCACCGCACCTCTCAATTTAACCTTAGGCCAGGGGGCCTCAATCCAGTAAGGGCCAGGCTGGGTGCAGGCTTTAGTACCAACCAAGCAATCTGCACAGCTACTAATCAAGGTCCTTATCAAAGACTAGTGCTCGATTAGTAGAATCAAGTGTGGAACTGCTTGGTTGGAACAAAAGCCTGAACCCACACCGGGCCTTTCTGGATAAGATTGAGGACCCCTGCCTTAGGCTATAATGGAGAAAATCTTCCAGCCCAGGGCCCACGAGAGGGCTCACTGGAAGAGTGGATTTGCACTGTATTTTTTCTAATTAATATAATAATAATTTTTTAATAAGAGGCCATTTTTTAAATCAGTTGCTGTCTTTTAAAAAAATAGTTGTTTATATATTTATGAAACCACTGTCTTTTTAATTAAAACATTTTTTTTTTATAAGAAGCAATCATTTTAAATAAGCTGCTCTTTTAAAAAAATATTCTTTATCTATTTAGCAAACCACTGTCTTTTTAAATAAAGCATCTCTTATTTAATAAAAAGCAATCTTTTTAAACCAGTTGCTGTCTTTAAAAAAAAGTTGTTTATATATTAAGAAAACATCTCTTTTTTTAATAAGAAGCAATCGTTTTAAATGAGCTACTGTCTTTTAAAAAAAAGATGCGTCATATATTTAGGAAGCTACTGTCTTTTTAAATAAAGCTTGGCTGTGTTCGAAACTGCATACTAGCGTACTTCTCACACTTAATGTGATGTAATATTAGTATGTTCCTACTGCATAGTCTGTTCATTTTCAGTGCGCAAAGCGTACCTGGATGTATACTACGGCTGCATTTGAAACCGCTTGCTATCTGTACTTAGCATACTATGTATGTTCCTACTGCATAGTCTGTTCATTTTCAGTGCGCAAAGCGTACCTGGATGTATACTACGGCTGCATTTGAAACCGCTTGCTATCTGTACTTAGCATACTATGACGAAAATGAGTATTTAGTGTGTTTCTACTGCATAGTATGTTAATTTTTAGTATGCAAAAAGTTCCCGGATTTATACTACATTAGCAACAATTTCTGAGTATAGAACAGAGCTTGCTCAATGGCAAAGATTGTCAATGGTCAAGAGATGCCCCATAATACCTTGCGGTTGCGTCGTCATCTGAGCAACCAATCATATGGTGTGATTGCAAGGACGAAACAACTAAAACAGCAACAACGGCAAGATTTTAAAGGGGGATGGCGATGAGTTTTTGATAGGAGAGGACCACAGGGCTCTCTTTTAGAGATGTCGAGAGTCATGCACGCTGAGTCAGTGTCTAGTGCGGGAAGATTGGAATCAAGCGATGATGAAAGCATGAGAGTGGGGGATAGTTCTTTGGAAAATGAGCAACATAGAGGTGGAAAAGGAAGCCAAAGAAAAAAAAGAGAAGAAGGGTCGCTATTAGTTGGAATCAAGCTATTAGATGGTAACGGTTATCTGATCCATATGTCGTCTCGGAAAAGGTTAGGAAGAAGTTAGGTGAAGAGCAGTACGTGTTACAAGGAGGGGTCTAGTAATAGTCGAGTGTTTGATAGAGCAACAAGTTGCCAAAGCCGTGAGGTTGGAGCATTTAGGAGGGAAAGCAATATTGTGTTTTGAACTAAGGAAGAAAAGCCAGCTGAAAGGAGTTATATCTGGAGTTAGTTTGAACGTGGGAGAAGACCAATTGTATGGGGGGCCAAATGTAAAGTAAAACACAACACGTTTTTCCTGTGCTTTTTTCTCAGATTTAGCATAAATGTGACATTTCCTAAAGATTTATGCTAAATATGAGTTATTTTTCCAAGATTTAACTGACATGCTAAATAAACCTTTTAGGTCATATTTTCAGATTTAATTTATAAATCTCAAATAAGCATGTCCTATATATATAACTTAAATGTTAAATCTAAGTTTTCAAAAAAAATAAATAAAATAAAATAAAATATATATATATATATATTTAGCTTAAATCTGTTTCAGAAACTAATATTTAGTAAAATATAAATATTTAATTTAAATCTCAAATCTTGGTTTCAAAAATAATCACTTTGGCCTATTTTATACAATTTTCGCCTAGTTTTTACTAGTGTCAATTAAGTGCCAATATCTCAAAAACGATTCACTGCACATCCATGGTTGAAAGTTTCAATGAAAGAAGAGGCTTGTACCATTCAGAAATTTGCATCAGAATAAATTTATGTAAAAATGGTCACATACAGTTTATACATAATACACATAAAAAAACAAAAAAAAGTACAAAACACCTTGTGTTTTTACAGTTTAGCACTGAATATTTCAACTTCAAAGTACTGGAGCAAGCCAGACTTCCTTACACTAGTGCACTGATATGTTGTCCACTTGGGTTTAGAATTTGGTAAAGATATCTACAGGCTTTCCTTATGCATTGGTATTTTTACCAAAACGGGGCCCGGGTGTCCCGAAACGTTTCCAAACGTCGCCAAATATAAAACATGTGCATATCTTTCTGTCTAGGCATGTCAATCATCAGAAAACTTTATTTTTCTTTTAAAACATTTTTTGTAATACAGAATGTGAAGAAAATTAACCTACACATGTTTTGTGTTTATGTGTATGAGGGTATTCTCTTACAAAGCGTGCCCAAAAGTGCCCAAATACCTCTCCGAAAAGGATTACTTACCCTAATGTTATCCAACCAATCTGCTTTACATTTAAAATGGCACTGTACTTCAAAGTTAGATTTACCAGAGCCCCATAAGCCAGCAGAATAACAGGTTTATCTATAACAAGCCTTCAACTTGACTTTTTACAGCAAAAGTAATGAATTATACATCACTATTTGGCAAACCTGTCTGTTACCACCTCCTACGACAGAGGTGTTAGGTGGGGGAGGGGTGTCTTCACTGTCCTCCCTGAAAAAGACAGATTCAAGTACATTACTAAGTAGAATCACTAAAAAATGAGAACACAAATTATCTCAAAAAGACATATGGCAAGTATTACAATTAAGTGGAAAAAAATTTTTATTTTATAAAAAAAATATATATATATATATATATATATATATACACACACACACACACACACACATATATATATATTATATATACGTATATACATTAAAAAATCTTACATCCACAGTACGTCTGATATTAGCTCCAACATAATTAGCAATCGTAGCTAACTAGGATTTATGAATTCGTTTGTCAGCTTGCACGAACTAAATTACATTATTATAATACTGTAATGTCTTGACTGAACCGTGAAATAAAGTACTGAGAATGGATGTCGTTTCATGCGTAAATTCAACAACTAGCCCTTGTGTTGGTTGCTGCACAAAGAAACTGCGAATGAACGCTAGAAAACAAACAAAGAGCAGGCGCTCCTTAGCCTGTGACGCCATAGAAGCTAACTAGCGAACTCCTGCGAGAATCCATTTATCACCAAACTAAAAATACTCTAGATAATAGCGCTCCATACTGTTGATAATTATGATGATAATAATAACAATAATAATAATAATTTGTATTATATATTTTTAAAAACACTTACATGTCCAGGCACGGGTCCATGCCAGAGTCATTGCTCTGCCAGAACACAGACTTCTTCGCCTCTGGGACACTTCTTCACCTCCAAAACCTGAGCAACCGTGAAATAAGCGCTCTTCTTTCCACCGTTGATTGCCACGTTCGCGTATAAATGTATAAAATAATCGTAAACTTTGAAGCAGCAAAGACATCACCAGCGCAATTGCATCATACAGCTGCCCGTGTCTGCGTACAGAGAAAGACTGGTCTGTGACGTTTTTTCAGCTCACAAAAAAAGCTACACATTGCTAAATACATCGGGATAGACTGAAAACGTAATTGTAACAGCAATGCAGCCCATCCCTTCCAGGATAAACTCAGTCAAAATGGCCACAGGCGTCATCTGATGCTGTCGACAGTCAGGAGCGCACAGCCGATTGCCCTATGGGCTGTCTTTACGCGTGGATACAGCGCCGTTCACAGTCGCTTGAATATGACATATTTTGCTTCGTTTGAAAGGGCAGGAACCCCCGTAGAAGATAATCTACGTGTTTTATGTTAGATCATTCCTGTAGCAGTCTAGTAATGCTTTTACGCAACGGTAGTAACGTAGTACAAACGCAAAAGCGAAGGGTACGCACTGTGGAAATTGAGACTTTCCTGGATAATGGATAAATGGGTTACGAAAAAACGTTGAGGATTCTTCAGAAAAGGGTTATAACTGCATAACCAGGTATCGTATTTGGTTGCTTAAACATGTTTATCAAGAGAATTTGTAGAAAATAAAATGTATTTATACAAAACCGGAAGTATATCGGTTGTATGCATACTGAAGTGAGCACGGGAAAAAAACACCTAATGTTTATTTATACAACTTTTCAATAATATACAATTGTTCCTGAATCGGATCTTGATTTTTCAGCGTGTTGAAATGGTACCAAGAGCTTTTGTGATACGCATTTTATTGCCTGTGATTGCGGCGAGGTGAAGGCTGTAAACAAATAAAAAAAGTGGGTTGGGCTATTAGCACCCTGCTGCTTTATGGCTCTGTAGTGTAACCTGAGAGCTGATAAGCATATAAACGAATGTGTTCGCAGGCTGTGACTGTTTTTAACAATTTTGCGTCGAAAGTTCCGTGTTTTTTTAACGTTATAATTTAGAATTTAAGAGAAATATGAACACTATAAAAAATTGGACCGCATGCGTCCCACCACTAGGGGGCCAAAGCCTATAGAGTTAAATATAATCTTTAATATCTTAAATCTTGCGTTTGTAAATGCAACATTTACCTAAATCTTAAGTTTAAATCTTTTGAAAGATATACTAATTAGCCCCGCCCCTTGGCGACTGGTATCCAATGGAGGGAGGAGGGGAAATAGCTGGTTTTAGTGATGGGGTCAATTGAGGGTCTTCTAGCGAACTGTGAAACTTGACATTACATATATTAGTTTCTATATTAATTCCTGTTTGACACACATTATTTACATAGCCTACACAGAGATAGCATCTGTTATAATCATGTAAGATGTCCAGCGAACTAACTAGATAGCATAGGCTACGTTTTGGGCATATTGGCGTTTCCTTTACTGATTTCTTATGGTGAAGTTGAATATTGACAGCCAGCCAAGCCAAATAACAAACTGGCAGCTTGATTCAATGGATGGTTAGTGAGCTAGCCCGCTAACCTGTCTGTCGGTAATGTCATAAAATAGCAGGATTCTTGAAACAAACTTGAAGCATTAAAACTACTGTTAGCACTGTCGCTAGCTAACGTCAATTGGGATAGGAAGCGAATTGACGTTAACAAACTGGGGGCCAGCAGTCTGACAAGACTGGTTAATATAGTTGCGAGTGTCTGGCTAGCAAGGGGTTTGCCTGCTTATGTGTTATCGCACATTGACATGGTTACAATTGCCGTACAAATACAGAGAATAGCTAATTCTGCAAACCTTGCGTCTCCGTCAAACTAATATGGGACTCAATTAGTTCCATATTTCCCCTGACGTTTCTCAACAGGGGCACTAGAGGGCACTGGTGAAGAGATTGAGAATGGTGATCGTGTTAGAATTCATATCATTTTAATTTTGAAGAACTGTGTAGCTCTACTTTACAGTCCATGTGTGTCAAATGGTGTAGCCTATTTGAACGGTCACAGTGTGCCCAGGTCACTATAGCCTATTGTCCATCCTTCGTCAAAATGGCAGAGGCATCAAGTGGACAGTTTAGTTTATCTTCAACATGTTTGTCATCACATATTCATTTTGGGGCGAGCTATGTTGTGTCTAAGAAAAAAAAATACTGTTTTGTGAGATGAGAGACAGTAGGGAATGTTGCAGCAGTTAGAATTAATTTACGACAAAACATCCAAATTTGCATTCTTTTTTCTACTCTTGGAATTGTATTCCACAAATTTTTCCACATTTAGCCAACCATGTGTTTCCGTACTTTACAGCTAAATCTAGTCCCACCCCCCAATTCCCATAGAGATCCATTGTGAACGTCAGGGTCAATCACAGTGCGGCTGTGTCAGTGCCTGTGAATGTCGGTGCCAGTGAGTGTCTGCAACCGTGAACACCAGGGTCAATCACAGTGCGGCTGTGTCAGTGCCTGTGAGTATCTGTAACTGTGAACGTCAGGGTCAATCACCGTGCGGCTGTGTCAGTGCCTGTGAATGTCAGTGCCAAGTGTCTGCAACCGTGAACACCAGGGTCAATCACAGTGCGGCTGTGTCAGTGCCTGTGAGGGCCAGTGAGCTAGTTTATTTTCTTTTCTTAAATTTTTTTAAAAGAGGAATTGGAAGGAAAAAGAAATACTGACCACTGTTCCACAGACATTTGCATGTTTATTATCACCTCTTCATTTAACTCTTCTCTGTCATGGCATAAAAATAGAAAGTACGCACTGAATTATACATCACTCCAACACAGGGAAGGGAGATCGCAGCACAGCCATTAATGACCGACTCAGAATTAACACAATTTATCTTCAGGACTTCATTCTGCACAGTAGTTTTTTTTTTTTTACTCTTAGCGAGACAAGTAAAACTCTACGGACAGGGAGACATCTCTGTGGCATCGAAGAGCTGTGATGCAGGGATGGAACTGCATAGGTTACCAGCATGAAAATCTGCAAACCACACCTGCCCCACGTGGGCGCCTGAGGCTAGAGAGAGGGGGGAGGGGGGGTGAGAAACGGTATCGGTCTTCTTAATCAACTACATATCAATAAGCACAAGAGTTTAATTGATTTGCTTTTGAAAAAAGAAGCAACGGCAGAACTTAAAGATGAATGATTCAGCAATTTATCCACGAAAGGAAAAGGGCCTTGTTACAACTGCACACTGAAGACCTTGAGGTTGAGGTTGTTTCTTCCCCTGTAGGGGCCTGTCCAAACTAAACATGACCGTGAGCTACGATCTGGGCCGGTTTCTGAAACACTCTCCACACGCAGCAGAGGAAGTTGCAGAGATATGGATGTATAGAGGGCGCGCTCATTGGAGGGGATGTGGCGAGCCTGTTAAAGACAAGAAGCCCACTACAGAGACCCTTCCCTGTACTGATACCTGCCCTCTCACCCACCGCCCAAACTTACACCCAAAATAAAATCCAGAACGACAGTTCAGAGATGGAAAACACAGCTGGGGCACAGTGTCGTGCCGTCACGTGATGTGTGACGTATGCCTGCGGCAAAGTACCTGAAGAGCTATCAGAGACTGTTGATCGTCTGGTGCAGAGACACGGTTTTCGTCTGGTGATTCAGGAAGCATTTTTTTTTTTTTTTTTCTCCTTCTTTTTTTTTGTTAAATCTCACACGGTGTCAAAAAGGGGTAATATTTAAAAGAAAACTTTAAAACCGGTCAGACCATCCATTTTCACAAATAGAAGACCTCCCAACAAACGACAACAGGGACGGAAGAGACACTCTTTACAGTGTAGTAAATGACCATCGCTACTCTCTTCCACATTTTCGCTCCTTACAGAAGACATGGAAATAAAGAGCTCTGCTTAAAACCATAACCATAATCATGACAATTATATATATATATATATATACACATACACACACACACTTGAAACGTCATACATTCATTCAATAAGCACTCCATCTATATTCACAATATTCTGAACCATATTTTAAATATTTTTTTATAATCTTTTTTTCCACTATGTACTTTACAACTATTTATTTGACAATGAGGGGGGAATGGGGTTCACGTAAGCAGTGGCACATCTGTCAATGCAGAGTAACAATATACATTGTTTCGGGCAAACTGACACCATGGAAACGGGGTATGTACAGAGGAGATGGGGCAGTAGGGGCGAATGGTGTGCAGGGTAGGCTGGGAATGGAAGGCGCTGTCGATGCCTGCACAGGCTAAGAAAAGTATTCACGCAGTGTAACAAATGAAAGTGCTAAACACATTGAGCTCCAATAAATTAACATACAACAGACACTGCTACCAGAAGTGCCACAAATGAAACATGCCAACAAGGATTAGCGGTCGCATATAAGCCTACCACAGCAACAGAAACAGAGTCAAAGGATAGCACTGAAAAATGCCGTAAAACATAGGTAAGAGGTATGAAATGGGGGGGGGGGGCTCATGTAACCATCGGCAATGTAGTCATTAACAACCAGGATGGCAACAAGTCAGTCATTATGGCCATTACTGAACACATTTCCTTTTGTAGTTGGACCACAGTCTGTATAACTTTGCGGTATAGTACCCAGAGTTAATATATTGTCATTCCAGTGTTAGAATCAGGTTTATAAAACACAATGAGCTCCATTAAATTAACATTTATCACGATTACGAAAGTACCACAAACAAAACACACTGGAGGATCAGAGATTGCACAAAATTCCGTAATGGCCCCCAAACAGACACATCAAAGGATGAAATGCTGAAAAGTACTATGGGGGTTGTTGGCATGGACCTGTGGGAGAAACTTGATCTGGGATCAGTGTCTTGACCCAACAGACTGCAATCAGGAAAAACGCCATCGCTTGAGAAAACAGCACATTCTGTGCATTGACAAAGGACAGAAAAAAAGGCAAACACAAAAATCTCAACCCGAAATGAAGCTCAGAAAGGTCTGACTCAACTGAACATTTAGCTGGAGATTGATTGATGGAGAGAGAGAGTGTGTGACTGAGTGTGTGAGAGTGAAAGTGAGTAAGTGTGTGTATCTGTGTGTGTGAGTGAATGAGTATGTGTGAGTGAGCAAGCAAGCGAGTGTGTGAGTGAGTGAGTGTAGTGGCGATGGTTAAGTAAAGACCAGACAAAATCCAACATGATGGATTTTTTATGAGCCAATGGAACTGATTATGTAAAAGGGGGGTGGTTGGAAAATATTGACCAATGGTTAAGAGTCTGAACGCAGGGTCAGTGTCAGAAAGGGAGGGACTGGGGTAAATTCCCGCCCCTACAAATCGATAAGCTGGTCCACCAGGAGGAGAGATTGTCGCAGGTTAGGGAGGCTTGAGTCCGAGCCGCCACTGTTACTGCGCGAGTGGCCACCTGTGTACACAGAGAGAGAAAGGCGATAGGTAGTTGCCTGGTTACCTTTTCTTATACTACACTGGGGCGGCAGTGTAGTATAACTGGGCTTGTAACCCAAAGGTTGCAGGTTAGATTCGCAGGTAGGACACAGCCATTGTACCCTTGAGCAAGGTACTTAACCTGAATTGCTTCAGTATATATCCAGCTGTATAAATCAACAATATGTAAAAGCTAAAAGTTGTGTAAGTCGCTCTGGATAAGAGTGTCTGCTAAATGTCAGTAATGTAATGTAACGTTAAGGAGGGAGGCTGGCAATCCTTTATAATGTAGGGTATCCTGTCCTATTTGTGCAGTCCTGCTTTATTTACTTCATATTGCGTTATTTCTGTAAAATGCTTTATGTAACACATGTATGAAAGTTTAAAAGGGGACATAAAGCACTCTGTAAAGTAGCTCTGGTTCGTTAGCTTTTTACCTTAAGTTTTGTTCCGTAATACTCATTTGAGCATCTTGGGGCAATAGAAAAAGACTGTCTGCATTTTTTGTTTTATTTTTTCCTCACGATACATCGTTGAGCTCACTGAAAGTAAGCTATTTTCCCATAGTAATACATTGAACAGCCGAGACCAACCAACCTAGTGACGTCATGACCGCAGTTGGTCCAAGATGGCTGCACCCTAGTGGAAAAAAAGCTAATTTTAACTTCTTTTTCCAGCAAATACAGGTCGGTTTGAGATTTGAACGCACAGTCATATCTAATTTAGGGTAAAAAGCTAATGAACCTGAGCCACTTTACCGAGTGCTTCATGTCCCCTTTAAAGTTTACATGCTTCTGAATTTTATAAATGCATTGTCATGGAATCATTATCATGCAGTATTGGTAGTATATTAGTATTGGAATATCTAAGTACTAAATCCTACATACTTCCTAGTTGTTATATCTATAGATGTGTGTATTCAGGTTCAGTGAGGTAAGCCCCACCCCATCCAGCCTTACCCTGGGCAGGGCCTTTGGAGCTGAGCACAGGGATTGGATCAAACTCATCCTCTGCACCTGTCCCTGCGCTCTCGGATTGGTCCAGCTCCGAGATGAGGAGGGAGGAGTCTGAAGCGTGGGCGGAGGAGAAATGTGCAGGACAGAGAGGAAGAAGAGGAGAAGTAATGATAGGGGGAGAGAGGAGAAGGCCCAGAAGATGAGGAACAAACAGGAATGTGAGACAGGACAGGGGCGGAGGATGGGTTGGGTGAAAGGAGAGAGGGAGTTACTGAAGCCCAGCCCGGAGCAGAACAGATCAGATAGATGGATGAAGCTTGAACAACACACTCACCACACCACTCCAATGTAGGTGAGCTGTGGATGTGTCTGCTATATACCACAGCCACAAATTACTACACTGCAGTACCCAAGCTGACTACCATAAGCTTATCATACAATGGATCTGCCATCTTGGACAAAAGTGAACAAATCTAAAGCTTTATCTATGATCATGTAACACAGGTTTGTGGAATATTGAGCATGTGACATTGGTAATACAAAAGTACATATTTTTATTGCAATTTTTTTATACATATGTATACAGTTGTATATGGATGTATGTGTGACAATGACCATGTGTAATGCAGATGGCCTTACCTGTGAATGGCTGTGCAGGAGCAAACTCATCCAGAATGGAGACAGCAGATGCAGAGGAGGGCGGGGAGGAGACAGAGGACATGGCCGGGGTGGGGGGATTAGAGAGCAGGGTACAGCTAAGCAGAGTGTCAACCTCAGTCAGACCTTCTACAGGAGCCCGGCAGCCCATGGGGAGGTCACAGGGTCAAAGGTTAAGAGGCAGACAGGAGAAAGAAACAATCAAAACAAGCGGTAAGCTTAAGGCAGGTACAGAAAGCAGCAGGATATTTAGCACTCAGGCAATGCACAGCTCCTCATAAGAGAGCGAAGGTAAAGTCTGAACTCTCCCTCGGGAAGCCCCCAGGGCCCTCAGCAACAGTTACTCTCTGCTGTCTGCCACAACTGTCCTATAAGCCTTCTTACACACACACACGCGCACGCGCACGCGCACACACACACACACACACACACACACACACACACACACACACACACACACACACACACACACACACACACACACACACACCATTCCGAGAGGAGGGATTTTGGGCGGGGTAGAGGGGACTGACCTGGCAACCAAGCAGAGCTGGGTTCAGGTGGGGTCGCATGTCGGTGAGGCTGGGGGGCTTCAAAGCCAGGAAGCAAGGAGTCCACAAAGACCCCCACGTTACCAGCTACACAAAGACAGAGAGCTTTAATTCAGACAAGAAATCAGTGACAAGAAGCTTCACAAGGAGATCCCCCTCCTCCTGACAGCAGTCAGCCGTCAGCCGTCATACTTTCTTGCAATCAAGGGCTAGGCCCAGGACCACAAACAGCAGGGGTTTCACTTACAGGAACACACAGCTGAGGCTTAAAGGGATATTTGTAATTTTGGACATAATGTCTCAATTATGACTTACCCATGATGTAGTTGATTGATGGAAACCATTTTCAGCTAATTCCATGCTGTCCCTTCTTTTGGACATACACACGTTGCTAATGCTAGCGCAACTCTATGGTAACCGTAGCATCCATTACCAAACGCACTTAAACACTCCACAGTGCACCCAAAGCAAAAACAATACGACGACAGTCTATCGGGGTTATTTTGAGCGTTTATACCATCATTTTTGAAGTCAAACTATCGTTGAATCCTTTACTTTGTGCTGACCTATATTCTCTGTGGAAGTACGGTGGCGGAGCGATACTTTACGTTACCTACGAATGTAGTGCCGGCACTGGTCGACTACAACAACAACGAAGAGCAACAAGTTGTAATGGCCACGTTTGCTCCGCTGCCGTACTTCCACAGAGAATATTAGGTCAGCACAAAGTAAGGGATTCAACGATAGTTTGACTTCAAAAATGATGGTATAAACACTCAAAATAACCCCGATAGACTGCCGTCATATTTTATTTGCTTTGGGTGCACTGTGGAGTGTTTAAGTGCGTTTGGTAGTGGATGCTACCGGTTACCATAGAGTTGCGCTAGCATTAGCAACGTGTGTATGTCCAAAAGAAGGGACAGCATGGAATTAGCTGAAAATGGTTTCCATCAATCAACTACATCATGGGTAAGTCATAATTGAGACATTATGTCCAAAATTCCGAACTATCCCTTTAAACTACAGGAACACACAGCTGAGGCTCAAACTATAGGAACACACAGCTGAGGCTTAAACTACAGGAACACACAGCTGAGGCTCAAACTACAGGAACACACAGCTGAGGCTCAAACTACAGGAACACACAGCTGAGGCTTAACCTACAGGAACACATAGCGGAGGCTTAACCTACAGGAACACATAGCGGAGGCTTAACCTACAGGAACACACAGCTGGGGCTCAAACTACAGGAACACACAGCTGATGCTTAACCTACAGGAACACACAGCCGGGGCTCAAACTACAGGAACACACAGCTGAGGCTTAACCTACAGGAACACGCAGCTGAGGCTTAACCTACAGGAACACACAGCTGAGGCTCAAACTACAGGAACACACAGCTGAGGCTCAAACTACAGGAACACACAGCTGAGGCCTAACCTACAGGAACACACACATAACTGTAGAACGTTTCAGCATTTCTAACCGTTAATTAACCGAATGATGTCGGCTAACCGGCTGCAAAACTATCCGTTATCAACATCCCTAGTATGAACCGGAGTTATTTGTAGGATGCATTCAACTGATGAATAGGCTGAACGTGACATATTGCATAGGTGACATACGCGGAATCAATATATATTTTTGAAAGGACATGGGTTAACGTTAAGCATGAAGGTTGCGTTTCCTATACAAACTGAATGATATGGGAAACAAAAACGTCAGTAGCCTAATATTATGCTTGCGCGTAAGTATAATGTTTTTTAGCCTCTTTTTTCATGAATAAATGTGGCTTTTGTTTGTCCTAACGAATGATTGTTGTTATGGATTAAAGCGCTTTATAATAAATGAAAAGGTAATGTAACGGTAACGGTAATATTGGATTGGGTGTGCCTGCCTGTGGCAAATGTGCCTAGCCTAGTGTAGGCCTATAGCAATCACTTATACATTTTAGTTTAAGGCTGGCAAAATGAATTCATGATGGCATGTAGCTAATTGTTGAAAAAAGTAATTGTCTACTCTCAGAAGTCATCAGAATGAACCATTTCAGAGTGCATTTGGACGAATTCTCTCACAGGGGAGCATGCCCCCAGACACCCGAGTGATTAGCCTCCATGGCATAGCCTAGGCTACTGTCGGGCAGGGGTGGACAAGGACGGCTATCCGTTTCTGGATTTCATACTTTTTACTCGGCTATAATTAGCCCAGCCATTTATGCCATCTTTAGTTAACTTTGTTGATAAACTCGTGAATGACAATTTAGGACGTGAAAGCATAGCCTAGTACTTGAGCTACATAGAAAATATTATATTCTAATCTACGAGTGAACCGGAGCTGGGAACCTGTGCATCAGTCTTTCAGGCACGGAGGTGCCCACCCATAATTAATTGTCTTCTATCTCCATTTGGCATGCGATTTTACCGCTTTCTGTGGGGCTTTACCGTTACCTGGGAATTAGGTATAACCAACCGCTGTTCTCCAGCCATAGTTTGAAAATGACTTGGTTAGCTAAGCTAGTTTCTGTGAATGCACGGGTGGAACCTTATTGGAAGCTTTCATATGCTTAATGCTTGCAGTTGATTGGAAAAATCTGTGAACTTTTAATTTAGAAACGTTGTTTCTGAGACTTCCATTTTGGCTTCCTGGTCTAGGTTTGCGTTTCTCTCTTTATGAATTCGGTTACAGTTCTATTTTGGTGCCAACCATACTGACAAAACGCATGTATGTAGAGAATAGAGCGCACACTCCTATAATGTACAAATAAAAAAAGATTACGTACACGAATCATGTTTTACACTTCACTTCAATAAATTTTAGTTACAAATTTATTTTACATTTTCAATTTGACTTACATTTGCAAATCTCAATTTACGTTTACAAAATGTTTTGGCAGCTATCTAACTCCATAAAATAGCTTTTCCCCACTATACCGTAATAAAATAGCCTATGGCTATTATCACTATCTTCCTCTAACCAATCACCACTATACAATGATCACGCCAGGGCAGTGTGTCACAGGTATTACACCATGGCACAGTCAGAATACACTGTGGAGGATGCAGACACACAGACAGACACTGAAGCAGTCACCATTACTGAAGCCAGCTGCAGAGCTACCAAAGGGATCAGCCATGGATAACAGGTCAAGGAGCAGGAGGGATGTCTCTGGAGACTTCAGACCCTCAATGAGCTTCTCTGTGAAGGAGAAAGAGAGAGAGAGAGAAAAAAAGAAAGTAAGCGAGAGAGGTAATTTTTTCAATAGTTCTTGCCAGGGTGGGAAATTAGCACCCGCCACCCACCAAATGCGGGTAGATTTCAGAATTGTCGGGTAAATGTATCAAACCTACCCGCCACAGTGGCGTGTAGCAATGTGGATAAAAAAAATACACATTTTTTTATTTTTTATTTTTTTAAAACTTTGGTAAAAACCCTATTCACAACACATTTTATCGAGTTCTCCTATGTGGCACAAAAAGTTCCTCTTTAAGAACTTAATCTTAAAATCTATTCACAAAGCTGCTGAGACCAACTTTTACTAAGGAATGGGGAGAACTCTTAAGCTAAGAGAAAGGGCGGGGTTGACCTCGCTATGGATGACGTTGTGTTTCATGAACACACTGAGAAAATTAAATGGCCCTTCCCTCGCTGTTGCGTATTTAATTTGGAACGTAGATCCGATAGGTATGTTCTTGCGCCAGAAACCACTCATTAGTCCAAATTTCCACAGAAGCAAGAGTTCCTGGTTGTAAACAAGCCGACCTGGCGACATTTTGCTAGTCTTTTCTGGTGGCTTGCTAACAACATAGAAAATAGTACTTTTATAAATAATTTTAATTACACAAAAAAAAATACGTAAGAGGACTGGTTATTGTTAGTATTGACAGAATCGTCAATTCGTTCGCGTTCGTATACATGCTAGAAGTGTCATTTTGAGAACGTTTTAGCTGCGCTATAGAAGTGAATGGAGAGCGACAAATACCCTATTCTGGATTATCACCCCAGGGGAGCACAGAGCAACTAAATATTTTGCCACCATTTGGACTCATATCATGGGCAGGTAACTACACAACCCAAAGTTCAATTTTGCTTTAAGATACAGAAAGATATTTTTCTCAAGAGTTGATTCAGTGGGAACTAGAAAAATATCAGAGAGCTTGTTGCCTTGTTTCAGAGAATGCACCATACAGATGTATTGTGAATTTCTCCAAGGACTGTGTAATAAAAAGTGCCTTATCACAGCAATCCTTTCAAACTCAAGAGTGGTTCATATTTCTTCCACGACACTTTACTGAAATCATTCCTTTATGGCTCTTTGTGCAAAAACATTTTGATTACAAGCTTTGTTTAACAGCTGTCAGAAGTACGAAAACAACAAAAAACAGGACAAATACACAAGTGCAAGAGAAAATCACAAAAAGATTCAGACAACATTAGCAAGCATGTCAAACAAATAACCTGCTGGGTGCGGACTATGAGAGAATAGAGAGAAAAGAAGGCGAAGAAGTCTAGTGTGGCAGAATTATTCAGAGAAAACAGCAAGGACAGAGGCACAGGTTAGAATCAGTCAGCTTTCTGCAAAAAAAATAAAAAAATAAAAAAAATAAAACGGGACTTCACTTGCTTTAGAATCAGGGTACGGAATTAACACCAGCCACCAGCCAAATGCTAATAAAATTCTGATTGTGTCTGGTAGAATTTTTACTCTTGCTGCCATTTTGGCCGGTAACCAACCAGGTTGTGTTATATCATAAAAGGTAATGTGGCTGGTAAAATGTTGAAAATGGCTGGTGATTTTTAGAATCCACAAGCCACTCTGGCCAGTGGGCTAATTTCATAGCCTGTTTAGAATCTTATAGTGTTTTATAGTGTTTCAGTTAATTATTTCCAGTGCATGCAGTCTCCGTAGGCATGATCCCTACCATCCTATGTTCCAGTCAGACCATTACCCAAAGCACCAAGAACCGAAAGATAAGCAGCTGGTTCTTGATGCTATGATTTTGAGTTTTCCACAGTGCATTATGCTGATCGTCCACCAGGTGTATCCACAGCCAGCACATTCTATAGCAATTAAACAATCCACCGCGCAATTGCCTAAATTATAAATATAATTATATTGACAATGATTTTATTGACATCCTGACCATTGAGCTGTGGACGGGTAACCTAAAAATGGACACGTTCTCAAGATATGTTAGAGTTACACCAAGCCCAAGACACAGTTGCCTAAGATCAGATGCAGCATCAAACTGTGGTAGAAATTCTCAGTCCTAAAAAACTGCCCTCTAAAGTACTATGACTGCCATTTTGTCAAAAAGTTGTATTAAAGACAAGTATAGCTTTAGTCACTAATATATGTTCACGATAATAAAACCTTGCTGTAATTTATTATTGAATTTCCCTCACACTAATTCACTCGTTCCATTCATTTGAACAGAGACTTCAGAATCTTGTTAAATTGAGTCATTGGAATCAAAAAGTTTCTTGATCAGCACCACGCAGGTGGAGGATGAAAGTGCAGGACAAAAATACACAAAATTTTTTTTTTTAAATCATGACCCGATTCATGACACACTACGTACCCTGTACACACTTCCTTTTCCAGAGTTGGTTAATACTTTAGTTAATACTAAGACCTAAACATTTAACTGCATGTGCATATATGGCCTCACAAAAACACGCTCACATCTCTGATGTTATACCAGGGATGAACCCACAGCCAGAGAATCTCAATACCATAAGCAGTTATTAGTTGCTCCAAACGAGGTGCATGCGTGTAGGTGTCTTCTTAAACGCATTCTCTCTCCATCCATACTTACAGTCCAGGTAGCAGATTGGGCCAAGTAAGAAGGAGAGGGGGTGGGGGGGGTAACCAGACAGCTGCACAGCACAGGCATCTCCACGCCCCTTTTGTTTTGGTGGGGGAGAAAGTTTAAAGGTCAAATCTGACAAAATGGTCCTGTGTGGAAGCTTTCACCAGAGACTATGCTTCCCCCTACAGTTCACATGACTACTTAACAACATTCACCCTTGCAAGCAGACGACAGCTAACTGGAAGTGTTACCTGGGGTGTCGGAGAGGGTCAGGGGCTTGAGAGCTCCAGAGACGTTGAGCAGAGCACAACTGGAGTCCAGACTCATTATGTCAGCAGGTCCTTCGGCTAGGCGATAAATCCAAAGAGATCGAGAGAGAGAGAGAGAGAGAGAAAGGGGAGCATTTTCGGAGGTTCGGGCTCGATCTCAACTCATTTTTCCCATTTCCTGTTTTTTCCTGTAAAGCATCTGTGACAGACAGCGTCTCTTTAAAATAAAACTGAACTGAGCTAAACTGTCTGAGACAGAAACAATGAGATGGTAAACTACCAAATAACCAGAGGAACAGTGTAAGAAAGCAGAGAACTGCTAATAAAAACCTGCTGGTAGTACAAGCCTGTAGAGATCCAAAACCTACAGTTCACTTCCCACCCATGGGGTTGAAGGGAACACAGACATGGGGATGAACAGATAAGGCGACACTGACTGCAGAATAACTGTACCTGTACTCTTGCATGGGCCACTGGTACCTGGGGCAGCCGGAGCAGGCTGGAGTCCTGGAACAAGGCTCTCGGTGGAACCGCTATCCGTCTCCTCAGGCTTGCCTGACAGACACACAGACGGATGGATGGAGTGAGACCACAGATGCAAATGTAAATGTACAAGCCAGATGGTCAGCTCCAGGTTCCTGCCATCATCTGTACTTCCTTGTTCTGTACTTCCTTGCTCCCAATGATGGGAGTTGTTGTTTTTCTGTTTTAGATGTGGATCTCCCATCTCCAAGTAGAATATTCATAAGAAAATCTGAACACTCGTGAGATTCAACAGCGGCAGATACACAACTTTTAATGTTAGGAAACGAAAGCGGACTCTCTGAGTACTATACACAATCTGTGGTGGGTCTTCACAGAAAGAAAGTAAACGTCACTTGGAACTACTCAAAATCCACCCTGAGGAAAACGGCAACATTGCGGCCATCTTGGCTCTGGTACACCTATACTTTCAGCAGCATTAAACATCATTGTACATCAGCGCCAAAAGACAAACTGTCTCTCTTTTCGGTTGCACTTACCCCCTAACTAACCATTAACTAAAAATGGAAAATGCAAACTTAAGGCTCTATTTTCTGGCTGGCACATGGGGTGTGGCAAGCCGTCAGTCAATGGTGCTGCGCATGGCACACAGGGTGTGGCTACTAAATTTAGCTATTTTCACAACCATAGGCGAGGAGCGTGCAGCTCACAGCAGACTGCAGTGGAAGGCGATAATGTTATATCTATTTTGCATTGATATCGCAAAAAAATTTATACTAATGCATTTTTCACAGGGGAATGTCAAAAAACACAAACTAAGTAGGCCTATACTTAATAGTTTTTTACGATATTTAATTGCAGTGACTGCATCAAGTTGTCACAAAACTGCTATATAGAAAAAAGTGTGCCTTTGTGTGGTAGCCTAGGATATTATAATAAAACGTGGTCCACCATATAGCCCATGCAGAAACTAGCGTATTTGTACACTGCCCGGCCAAAAAAAAAGTCGCACACTGTAATATTTTGTTGGACCGCCTTTAGCTTTGATTATGGCGCACATTCGTCGTGGCATTGTTTCGACAACCTTATGCAACGTCACAACATTTATTTCCATCCAGACTTGCATTAATTTTTGGCCGAGATCTTGTATTGACGACGGGAGAGTCGAACCACTCCGTGAAGTCTTCTCCAGCACATCCCAAAGACTTTCAATGGGGTTAAGGTCAGGACTCTGGTGGCCAGTTCATGTGTGAAAATGATTCCTCATGCTCCCTGAACCACTCTTTCACAATTTGAGCCCGATGAATCTTGGCATTGTCGTCCTGGAATATGCCCATTGATGGGATAACCTGGTCATTCAGTACATTCAGGTACTCAGCTGACTTCATTTTATTGCTGCATAATGTTGCTGAGCCTAGACCTGACCAATTGAAGCAACCCCAGATCATAACACTGCCTCCAGAGGCTTGTACAGTGGGCACTATGCATGACTGGTGCAACTGCGACTTTTTTTTTGGCCAGGCAGTGTATAATCATAATGAGGACTGAGCCTAGCCTAGTCTACTATTTACAGTTTTGTAGCCTACAGTGAGTAGTCTTTTTAAACTAGCTTCACTTTCAGTTCATAATAAGCTACAAATAATACAATACTACAAATATTAGTGTCCACTGATATCAGCATCGCACATTAGACATTATGGGATCTATCTTGGCGATCTTAGCGCTTCGTCGAAGCGCATGGTGTTAAGTGCATTTAGGGTGTGTCCAAGTCCAGTTTTGCTATTTTAACGGTGTGTTTTTTGGGCGCTAAGCACGGCACAACGCACAAATGGGCTGTACCTAGTCTCTTCATTAATTATAGGTGTGTCTTGGGTATGACATGCAATAAACCAATCAAAATGTCATATCCCATTCCCTTTAAAAGCCTGCTTTTCCACCTTGGCAGATTGCTTATATGATGGCGAAACAGACATTCTCGTGCGTGTTTAGTGAGATAAAGGAATAGGCTATATGGATCAATAGTAGCCTATGATCAATATTATTCGGACTAACCATTATGAGTTCCCGGTAATTCCTGACAGTGCTGTTTGCAAAATATATGCGGTTAAATTCCGTTAAAAGCACCTGCAACAGCAGAAAATAATAATAAGCTACCAATAGCTTCCGTCTCACCTTAGAAAACACCAAATTAGCCTGCTTGTTTAACTAATTTAGTTTGATTATGCAATGAAGCAATGAACTCATGTTCAAGCTTCATCCAAAGTTCATTAGGCTACCTGCATTCTAATTTTGATTAATAACATAAGTAACGTTATTATGCCTTAATGATGACACTAAACACAATAAAGCTGTCAGGTTGGCAACCCATAGGTTCAAGCATATTTTCGCTTAGTTTATAATGTCCTGCTTATGGAAATGTGACCAACCTGTTTTACTCGTGGCGTAGGCTAATGCTTTTAAACAATCCAAAAAAACTTTTTTGTTTCTAATTAGACGCTTAGTTCTCTTTAAAATTGTTTTGTTCAGTTATGGAATAACAGGTGAAATCAGCGGGGTTTTAATAAGCTGAGAGTATGGAAACCTTGTCACTGTCATTTTTAAAATATGAAGGACGAAGAATATGGTTCAAATTCAGTTAACATGGTGACATTTATCTGTTTTTTAACCGTATGCTATTGAAAAAACCTTATGCACAGCGAATCCGCTGTAGCCTCGGCTATTTGAAAAACAATAAATGCAATATTCACTGGACAAGGTTTTGAACTTTTTTTAGTCAAAACCATTGTATTTACTTACAGGCTGGGCTGTAGGCCTAGAGAACTGTATTGTAATGACATCTGAAGCGCATTTTCAGGACTCAAATGTCCGTCTATTGCAGTGCGCAGGTTTTCCATCATTGACAATTCACACATTAGGCTTGATATGTTATCAGCAAATGGAAAGCCATTTTTAATGGATAGCCATTGTCCCGTAACAGAAGATTGTCCCCCCCAGAAGATTACAGGAATTATTGCAAATATAGGCAAAGTCATAGCTTGATCCAGGATAATTGTGAATAGTTTATACATGTAACCTTACACGTACCATCACACATCGCCTGGATGTTGATGGAGTGCATGGGCTGAAAGCAATTTAATGCAGCATTTCCTTTCGCTGAGGGACAGGTATGTGGTATTTGGCCTATGGACCCTTTTATTATTATGGATTTTTTGATATAGCCTACACAATAATATTTCACATTGTAATCTTGATATTTTTAGTCATGCTTGTGCGCGCCCCTGTGTGTAACAGAAAGGAGGGTGTACGCGCGTTGGGAACACGCCTATGTAGGCGCATTTATATGCGCCGTTAAAATAACATGTAAACAACTGCGACATGACTTTAGACCAGGTTTGTGGTGGTTTTAGCGCAAGCGCTTTCTGCTGACTCAAGATAGCAAAACGCCAAAAATTATCCCGGCCACTCCTCATCTTAAGACCAACACGCCCAGTTTACTTGTAATCAGTGCAAGAATACATGGTATTTAAACGACGTGAGCGCTAGGCGTTATAATGAGCCCAGCGCCGGGTGTAAGATTGCAAAGACACTTGCGTTTGGTTTAGCGCCGGGTGTAAGATAGGGCCCTATATATTCTCATTAGACGGGTGTAAGAAAAAGAGCAGAATATAGTAACCTACCCCCAGGACCACAATGCAGTATAATAACAATTAAATTAAAAACATTATTTAATTTGCTTCAATATATCCAGATAATTTTCCTTCCTCATGATGCCATCTATTTTATGAAGTGCACCAGTCCCTCCTGCAGCAAAGCACCCCCACAACATGATGCTGCCACCCCCGTGCTTCAACGGTTGGGATGGTGTTCTTCAGTTTGCAAGCCTCACCCTTTTTCCTCCAAACATAACAATGGTCATTATGGCCAAACAGTTCCAATTTTTGTTTCATCAGACCAGAGGACATTTCTCCAAAAAGTAAGATCTTTGTCCCCATATGCAGTTGCAAACTGTAGTCTGGCTTTTTTATGGCCGTTTTGTAGTAGTGGATTCTTCCTTGCTGAGCAGCCTTTCAGGTTATGTCGATATAGGACTCGTTTTACTGTGGATACAGATACTTTTGTACCTGTTCCCTCCAGCATCTTTACAAGGTCCTTTGCTGTTGTTCTGGGATTGATTTGCACTTTTTCCGCACCAAAGCACGTTCATCTCTAGGAGACAGAACGCGTCTCCTTCCTGAGCGGTATGACGGCTGCGTGGTCCAATGGTGTTTATACTTTCGTACTATTGTTTGTACAGACAAATGTGGTACCTTCAGGCGTTTGGAAATTGCTCCCAACTGGATGAACCAGACTTGTGGAGGTCCACAATTTCCTTTCTGAGGTCTTGGGCAATTTCTTTAGATTTTCCCATGATTCCCTCAAGCAATGAAGCACTGAGTTTGAAGGTAGGCCTTAAAATACATCCACAGGTACACCTCCAATTGCCTATCAGAAGTTTCTAAAGCCATAACATCATTTTCTGGAATTTTCCAAGCTGTTTAAAGGCACAGTCAACTTAGTGTATGTAAACTTCTGACCCACTGGAATTGTGATATAGTGAATTAAAAGTGAAATAGTCTGTAAACAATTGTTGGATAAATTACTTGTGTCATGCACAAAGTAGATGTCCTAACTGACTTGCCAATACTATAGTTTGCTAACATGAAATCTGTGGAGTGGTTAAAAATTAGTTTTAATGACTTCAACCTAAGTGTATGTAAACTTCCGACTTCAACTGTATAAATAGCCTAATTCAATTTTATTTTATTTACAAATGTTATTATACGTACATCCAAAGATATTGTAAGATGACTGTATATTCCCTCAAAACTATTCTCCAAACAGGATATTGTTATCAACTCCTATCATTATTCCTCTGTGCCCCCTCAGTTTTTTTTAGGTGCAGGTCGCCCTTGTTCTGAAACAGTAGCGGAACAAATTAGTTTACAGGCCACCACAGTTTAGTTACCTGTATGTAATTTATCTCCGCCAAACCAAAAATAAAACTTTAACAATTATATTTCAGCCATAATTTTACAGACAGACATGTAATTTGTCCGGCGCTAATAACGAGCAGAAGTGGAAACCGCGGCATTAAAACTGTATGACTGAGAAAGAATAATGTAATTTAGCCTACATCTATTTATGTGAATTGGCTGTCTTTTACAGATGCAGATCATGTTTTAGGCAAGGCTCGAGACTAACACCGTCCCGTCGTCCCGGGGACGATAAAATATGTATTTGGGACGAACAGAAATCCTCCCCGGGACGCAGTCGGGACGAAGGGGATTTTTTTTTTCCCACTTGGAAAATGTCAACTGAGCCGACTGTCAGTGCGCATATCACTGTCACTGGCAAACGTACTTCTGGCAAACGTGCTTCTGAGTCTTCTGAGCGCTCCCTTAGTTAAGTGACACGAGACCACTGCACGAAACCCGCAAAACTATCAGAATGTTTAATAAAAGTTACCATGGTACTGGCCATCCTCTCAGTTCAGGGAGCACTCGCAAACATGCTGCGCTATTTGAAGAGGATGAACACAGACGAAGATGGAGAACATCCAAAGATTGACCAACTGGGAACTGCGTCCAACCATAGTATAACCCCAGAGTCTAAGGTAAGGACACATTTAAATCAGAGGTGTAATGTTAGTCTATTGGAACTGTATACAGTAACTTAGTCAGCTGCTAGTTAGCGTTCTTCTAGCTTGACAGCGGGCTGCTTGCTAGCTAACGTTAGCCCTGTGTGTGTGTGGCGTGTGTGAAAAAACGGTGTTAGCACTAACTCCGTGCTGAGTGCGAGCAACCCACAATAATTAGCAAGGCAACCAGCAAAATGTAAGCTACATTTAGGCTATTTCAATATATTATTTTTGTTAATTAGTCTGATTGGTTGATTCCGTGATGTTTTGGATTTTAGATTCATGCCATAGCCGGTGTCAAGCAAATATTTTTCCCGGGGCTTCACCGGCAAATGCTTCACCGCTGCACGGCAGTCACCAGAGCATTCAAAACTGCATACACTGTATCAGTTCGCCAGTTGTCTCAATTCAAGCACAAGACAGATACATTGTGTTACGTTACACAGCAGTAATAGCTAACAGTTGAGCAGTTGATTTGATTGTGAGCGTGTATCGTTCGCTCAAAGCAGCCGCCCCATGTTAGCTAGCTGTATCGGTTGTGATATGACTGTGCTGCCACCGAGTGTTGAACATGTTCAGTTTGGAATAAATATGGCTAAATGAACACACTCGTATTCCTTACAGTATCCATGAAATTTGACACTTAATTTGACTCCCTTAGATATGTCAGATGATTTCTGTACTTTTCACTACATGTTTTATTAATTCATAAACTATCCTATCAGTCCTTAAAATAATAGAGTTGCAAATATCCATAATAATCTACAAGAGATAATTAGCACCAACTATATATATATAAAATATTTATCTCATAATGATTCTTGTTAAATCTTTCCACCTGGGAGCCTTTTGACTAAATAAATTGTTTTTCTCTTTCTCTACAGAAACAAAGCTCTGGCTATGAAGCCAAAAGAAAAAGGAAATTTCTTCCAGAATGGAAAAATACCTTTCCATTCATTGATTATGACCAAACAGCACAAATAATGTACTGCAAAACATGCAGGAGCTGTCCAGCTGAGGCCATGGGGAACAGCCTGTTCCATGGGGTAACTGGTGAGAAAGTAAGAGTGAGGAGCATCAAGGAGCATGCAGCCACCACCGCACACAAGTTATCAGAAGGTGCCCTACAGGCAAGAGCTGACCCACAAGGAGGAGCTTTGGTGTCAGCTTTTGACCGAATGGATGCAGCAATCAAAGAGATGATGGTAAAGCTCTTCAACATTGCCTACTTCATTGCCAAAGAGGAGGCCTCCTTTACCATGTTCCCCAAGCTCGTGGCTCTCCATCAGATGAACGGCCTGGATCTTGGCTCGACATACAACAATGACCAGGCATGCCGCATCTTCATTACAGCCTTCGTTTCCTGCTTCTTTGAGGAGCTTCAACAATCCCTGAAATCAGCCAGGTTCTTTTCCATCATGTCTGACTCTTCAGTGGACCGATCAGTGAAGGACCAGGAACTGATCTACTGCACCTACCTCCAGAATGGTAAACCAGTGAACCAGCTCATCCCTGGACCATGCCCATAGCCAGGGCATTTTGGATGCCATTCTGGCTGGACTGTTGGGTTGGGGTGGGAGAGGGGGGACCTGAAAAAACGGCTGGTTGGCTTTGGGTGTGATGGCGCCTCCGTTATGCTGGGTGTGAACAATGGAGTGACCGCCAGACTCCAGCGTTTGTGCCCGTCCCTCGTCCCGATCTGGTGTGTGGCTCATCGTCTAGAGCTAGTTGCTCTAGACAGTGTCAAACAGGTTCCCCAGCTGCAAGACATCAAGCAAACGCTACGCGCCATCCACAAGCATTACACCTGCTCTGCGAAGGCCTCACGGGAGCTTGAGGAGATCAGCAAGGCGATGGAGATCTCCATTGTGAGGCCAGGCAACACTGAAGGCACTCGCTGGCTACCACACATGTCACACGCATTGGAGGCCTTGATGAGGAACTACAGGCCCATCTTGATGCACTTTGAAAACCATGCCAGTGACCCCAATGACAAGGAGGCAAGTGCAGCCATGAAAGGGAGGGCAAAGCTTGTGCAGCAGTCCCTGAAGCAGTACAAAATGCTGCTATTCATCCACCTCATGCTGGATGTCTTACAAGAACTGAAGCAGCTCAGCCTCTTGTTCCAGCGAGACGGCCTCACGTTGCAGATGGTGTCGGATGGACTGCAGACAACAACACTGGCTCTTGTGGCCATGCAGGTGAGAAAAAAACATACAGGAGATGTGAAATATTAGATAGATAATTCATACTGGTCATTCATATTGAGACACACACATTGTAATGGAAATTGACAAAAGCTTTATCTTATTATAATATCATACAATAAATAGGTCAATGATGTGTTTTTTGAGTCCAAAAACAGATATATTTAGCTGAGTCGTCTAGTGATGGGAAATGCTTAGAAAACATATTAATTTTAAAATAGGCATGTTTACACCAACTGACCTTTTTACGGGAGTAAAAACATCAATCTAGAATAAAAATGCATTTCAGCTATTTTGTATGTAATGAAACAACTGTGATTTAGTTAAAGAACATTCATGTGGACTTTTAGTTTGATATTCATTTTAGTGAACTTTAGTTTACTTAGTTTTTTTCATGCTGAAAACCTTATTTGTCATTGACCCATAGGCATACATATTTAATTTTATTTAATTTATTTAATATTGTCACAGCTCAACATAGGCCTACTTAAATGGCTTTTTTGGTAACTAAAATATTCCTAACATTTTTTTTAACTAGACAAACCCAGGCCCAAGACTACACCAGTTTATGGAAGAGGTTGGGGCAGGAAGCATCTGGCAGGGTGTCCAGCTCAGCAGGACCAATGCTGATGATGACACCTTCAACGCACTCAAGCTTTGCCTCACCAACAGCTTCTGTGAGTTTGTCTCAGAGCTTTTCAAGAGTCTGGAGACCGGCGTTCTGAAGGCAACCTCCACACTCTTTGACCTGTCCAATTGGCCAGAAGACACCACCAATCTGGCAACATTTGGCACAGCTGAGCTGAATGCCTTCATGGAGCATTTCCATCCAGTTCTAGAAACATGTGAGAACTTTGAATCCGTGGAGGCAGCTAGGCAAGAGTGGCTTGACCTCAAGGTTCTCATTGCCCGTCACTACAGGCACCTTGATTCCCAGGTTCAGGGTGCCATCGGAAGGGATGGCCAGTTCCAGCACATGCAGGTGATTGCAGAGATCAGCCTCGTCCTCCACATGAGCTCCTCTTGTTGTGAGCGTGGCTTTTCCAGCATGAAGAGGATCAAGTCAGACTGGAGGTCCTGCCTCTCCAACGAGATGCCCAACTCCCTCCTGCAAATATCGGTCCATGGCCCTCCTGCACAGGACTATGACTCAATGAAAGCCGTGACGAAATGGTGGAGTAGTGGCTGCAGGGCACGAATACCTCACTACAAAGACTGAGGCAACTGAGACTGAGATTTGATGCGCTCACTCACTCCAGCTCATGCGCACTCTCACCTCACTCACCTCACTCACTCTATTACTCTGACAAAATAAGAAATGTGTTTAAATATTGTTATTGTTTTGTTGTTACCTGTTGATCGAATGTGCCTATTCTTAAAATAAATAATTATTTATTTCCTAATCATTTGAATGGTGTTTTTTTTTATGGCAATAACAAGTTTAGACGACAAAACCAAAGTAAAGAAACGCGGCATTTAGATTTTTGGGACGGTTTACATTCACTTTGGGACGGTTAAAATTGTATTTCGGGACAGTGGTGAAAAAAGTTAGTCTGGAGCCCTGGTTTTAGGCTATTATACTATTCTTTTATAATTTACAGTATGCTATATATTTCATGCGTGAAATACAGCGTCCAGTAAAAAAGTAGGCTAGCCTACCGTTTTCAGTGCAAAAACAAGCTCTGAGACAACAATCATCTGTTAAATGACCACTGACAGATGATACAGCTGTGCAACGTCATTAGTAATTGACATCGCTTAAACTGACGCTTGACTGAGCAAGGACTTTCCATTTGCGTAATGCATGTTGCCTTGATTCCTCCGTCCTCTGTTGGATGGCGCTAAGGATGGAGGAAAGGACACGATAAAATGATGCAAGGAGTGAAAATAGGCGATTGGATTGAACCAAATGTGTTTTGTTTTACATAATTGCATATCTTAACAAGGGGGCAGTGTCCCTCTACAACAGAAGCAAGATTACTGTGCCTTGTCATAACTATCCCTCTCGTACAGAAGTAGGCTTACTGTGACTTGTCATAAGCATCCATCTAGTACAGAAGCAGTCCGTAACTTGTAATAAGTATCCCCTCTAGTACAGAAGCAGGCCTACTGTGACCTATTACAATGCAAGTATCTATCTAGTACAAAAGCAGACGTAAAGTGACGATATAAGTAACCCTCTAGTACAGAAGCAGGCTTACTGTCTTCCATTTTGCCAAAGTCATTGTTGAGCAGTTCTTCAGCACTCAATTTGGAAAAGTTGTCGTCGCCGAAAGGGTTTTCATCACCAAAGGGGTTCCAGGTGCTCTGTTTGGGGGAGCTGCACGGCCCTGCCGAGGGGGCTGAGGTTGCCGAGTTCCCAGAGTTGCTGTTCTCAGCAGGAGGGTGCACACTGTGTTGCCAGGAGGGGGGGGGTGTACACAAACACACACGCACAGAAAGACAAGCTTGAGCATTCCTTTCCAGAGCTCACCATTTAAAGAGACAGAAAGCCAAAGAACCAGACTCTTTACTTCCAAAGCTGCACAACACTGACATGTTGGGTATGAAGTTTTCAGATAATGGCCTTCTAGAGAGAGAGAGAGAGAGAGAGTATAATTTGATATGGCAAACTTGCTCATAGTCCACTCAGTAGTACAGTAGTAATCAAGAGGCCAGCTCTGGTTAACCTGACCTAGGATCTGCCTTTCTCTCTCCCTCTCCACTCCCCAGACAAAAAAGAGGCAATTAACTCACTCAGTGTCCTGGAACACTAAGCCTCAGCAGTGCCTAGCCAATATGGCTGCCTACATTCAAATTTTTAAGATTGATGTGCAAACTTCTAATAAAACACATTATTTTACCCATTGAACATAATTTTTTGTTAACGACGATAGCTGGCACTAAATAGCACACCTTCTGGTTCAGTTCACTATTAGAACAACGTCAAGCAATATTGATGGTAATATAAATCATTTATTTTCAGTGCTTAGTTTGTTAACATGACTTTTACATTGGTAAATTTGGCGATTTAATTCATAATTGATATCTTTGATAATAATTAACAAATTAAATTAAATAATTATCTATTTTAAGTATTTAATCTATTTTTAAGTGTTAAGAGTTTTAACAGTTGAACATGTGTTCTGTATTCAGAGTGCCGAACATTAAACAAGGGCGTTGGCTGTTAAAACTGCTGGATTCTGAAATTGTCACATTTTACTCAATCCTCACTTTCCCGACAGACAGCATGACTCCTGTTTGCATGGAACACATTAGGCATCATCGTGCGTACGACACAGCATCCCCTCCCCTCTGACCTGGACGTCAGGCTGTCCTCGGCATTCTGGGTAAAATCACTCAAGATCCCTTGCGGGGCACTGTCAGGGGAGGAGCCAGGAGTCACAGACTCTGCCTCCTGTGACCCCTCCTCAGAGGAGATGGACTGAGATGAGAGGAGAGAAAGAGAGAGAGGAAAAAGAGATAGAAAGAGAGAGAGGGGAGAAAGAGAGATTTAAAAATGTAACATTTATTAAATCACATTTAAAAAGCAACTGAAAGATAATCAGCAGATGAGACTGCAAACAGCTGAGCCTATAAACTGATGTTTCACCACCACAGTCATGCACAATGGAACTCTAACTGAGCCAAAAAATCTCTTCTTTTAAATATTTTTGATTAAAAAAAGATATGAAACAAGGCTATCTTTCACTCCAGTGATCTATCTTGACCACTAAAAGCTGAGAAGCAGAGGCACTGTCTGACGTGCAGACTTAGCAAACAAGCCTCAAGGAACCGATGGGAATTTCTGCACAGATTTACCGTCTGCACAGGACCAACTGCAGGGGGCGCCATTGGTACGTCAGCTGCGACAGGGGCGAGGGCGGATACTGCAGGTGTGCCACCGGCTGCAGGTGCATTGACTTCAGTGTATACGGCGGAGGAAGCGGGTACAGGGACAGGCGTGCTGGCAAAGACTGGGCCAGGAGCGGATGCTGCAGCTGTGACAGGTCCTTCGAGAGCTGCAGATGCTGCAGGTGAGGGTTTAGTCGCAGGTGAGGGTTGAGTCGCGGGTTGATTTGCAGGTAAGGGTTGTGTTGCAGGTTTAGCTGCAGGAGAAATAGGGCTTGCTGAAGGGGCCTGTCTGCGCCGGGAGCTCCTGGCAGGGGCGATGGGTGGGGTGGAGCCTGGCTGTGGCTTCTGAAGGGGCATGGCTGTCGGTTTTTGGGAGGTGACGGGAGCAGCAGTCGCCACCCTTGCGCCTGTGGATCCTGCACCGGCTGCAGGCTGCGCCGGCTGCTTCGGCTGCGCTGCTTG
The DNA here is from genome assembly GCA_029718625.1 of Synaphobranchus kaupii. Classification (NCBI taxonomy): domain Eukaryota; kingdom Metazoa; phylum Chordata; class Actinopteri; order Anguilliformes; family Synaphobranchidae; genus Synaphobranchus; species Synaphobranchus kaupii. The sequence continues at coordinate 36,106,421 of CM056386.1, forward strand.
TGTGGATACAAGCGACTGCACCGGCTGCTTCAGCTGTGCTGATTGTGTGGATACGGTCGGCTGGACTGGCTGCTTTTTGGCCTGCTGCTGCTGCTGTTGAGGCACAGAGAGATGAGAGCGACTGTGTCATGACAAATTGGGTCCCCCCCTACAAAACGGTCTGGGCGTGCCTCAATTCGGTGGACAATCGCATAATTTTGTATCACTTTAGTTAGCTTTTGTCTCTGCCAGTGTAAAATACCATAATGTGACCTTACAACAAATTTTATTATTGAATTATTTCACCGGTGAAAATGTATTGTCGAGTGTTATGAGCTCATGTTTAGATTAGCTAGCTGGCTAGCACATTAAATAATTAAAAAATCTTTGGTTTTAGCGATTGCTAACTAGCTAGCTATATGGTTGCTACCTAGATATCTGATTGCATAATGTACAGCTACCTGGCTAATTACAAACATAATACATGCATTGCCTGCTCAGCTGGCTAGCACATAACTGAATTAAGCAACAAACTAAACAAGACCATCATGCTAGCTAGCTAGCAATTTTTATGTGTGTGTACATTTTAACAATGGCAGTTTGCTAGCTGATGTGGCTGGCTGGCTAGGTCTGCAAACCCTGGGAAAAATGTTAGCTCAACAAAATCGGTCGGAAGACCAAAGCTGAGCAAGCTATGCATTTACATTGCTTGTAGCTAGCCAGCTAGCTAGCTGTATATTAGAATCTGAATCTGACCAATTTCCCAATAATTGCAGTTATGGGCTAGTCAGCTGACCAGGCGATGCATATATTACACAAAATTATGTGAATTACATGTGCGTTGAAGTGAGACCCAAAGGCACCCCCAGACCTGTTTTATAGTGGGAACTCCATTCATAGGACAGACACGTCCACATGGATCACCTGACAAGCACTACAAGGAATCCTATGAAGCCAATCAAAATCAACATAAAAAGTCAACCGTCACTTGACAATTAAACCCAGGGAAAGGTTTTTGATTGGATGTTAAAGGGTAATTCCACCGAAAAACAACAATAACCTTACTTAACAGATCAAGGTGCAACTAATTATGTCTCTTTGTCACTGGCCAAAACAATATGTGTACCGAAATATTGACAGCTAAAGTTACAAATTTAGTAGAGGTATATTGTCAAAATGACGTATACCTCGTTTTTGAAAGACTACAGTGGCGTCAAGTGGGCGTGTAAATTACATAGGCATGTAGGAGGAGCCAGTGAGGGAGGAAACATTGCTGCGTCTGTCACTGTTCTGAGTAGGGACACATCGTAGATCAAGCTAGCTATCATTGCCATTTTATTATAATGTCAGAAAATGACATTGATACATTCTTTCCTTGAAGATGTTTTGGCCAACTAAACCAAACAGGACTCGAGTGCTGTCGGTTACAGAGTGGACAAATGATACAACTCAGTGGCAAGATGCACAACTGGGAAAGTTTTGGCTTTGCTAGCAAACAACAACTACCAAAGAACCTTAAAAACATTCCCTTTCATTTGGTAGATATCATTAAACTGAGAATATGATAAAAATGTAATTAACTCCTAACGGCAAATTGCCATAATTTAACCATGACAATTAGTAAATTGCCAACAGAAAGTGATTAAACCTTGTTTATGAACACACCAGAGATAAGGAAACTATATAGCTTATTGCGGTGTAATACCAGCGTATGACCCCAGAGAGAACCTAGAGAATGCGAGGAAAGAGGGGGTAGATTAAGGAGGAAAAGAGAGTTTGGTAGTGATGCATTTGTGATATGTTTTCTGCAATAAAGGGCAACATACTGATTGTATACTCTGATTTATTAGAACACACGCACCACTGATTAAACCAACACCCCCATTACACAGCCCTTGAAGGGTTCTTACCTGCTGCTTCAGGAGATCCTGTGGGGGCGTGGCCTGAGCCAGAGGGGGAGTGGCTTGGGCGGGCAGAGCCTGAGATTGTGCCAGTGTGATTTTATGTTGAGCAGCCGGAGACCGTGCGTCCTGCATTTTCTGTGATTGGACGGTCGCGGCCTGGGCCTTCTGGGATTGGATGGTGGCAGCCAGCTGTGTAGTGACTAAGCTCACACCTATGGCGAAAGCTTCAGTTCATCAGACACATCATTTATGAACCCTGTGCATGAAAAAAATAAAAAATACTTTCTAAACCATGCCAAGGACCCAGATTCTGAGGCTTGAATAAAATCGATTAAAAGCTGAAGGCGGGCGCATTTTAATCCACCAGGACACATTAACTGGCTTTGTCTCAGAGATTTAAAGCTTGTCAGCTTTGATACGTGATGCTATCCTCAGAATCCAGGGCACAGGTGGAGACGGAAGCTGTCAAAGACCACAGACTGTCTTTTATCAGGCTTTATTTAAACCTCCTCAGTCCCTTTATTTACAGGGTACAACAATAATTATTGCCAGGGGCAAGTAAAACAGTAAGTCGGGACAGTAGCGTTGAAAATCAGTTGCCCGGTCGGGCAAGTTGATGTTCAGTAATGGGGGTCTTGGTTTTTATTTTATTTTTATTTTTTTAACCGTTCATGGAAGAACCTTGACATCATTAGAAACCAGTGGAGGTCCGTCCATAGAGGACAGGGAGGACCGTTCTCCTGCAGAATATGAATTAAAAGAATATCTATAAAAATAATTCTATAAAAAATAACAATGTCAACAAAATCACTTTTAAAATCCACTTTTCATCAATTTCTAAGCTTCTAGAATACACCAAACCCCTTACAATGTTAAAATCTCAGCAGTAACCTCTAGTGCAATGGAAAAAGTAGCAGGGAGGTTGTGCCTGTCAAATCCTCCCCAAGCCTCAATTAGCATCCATTCAAATTGATCCTTATTTCATCAATTTGAATGAACGGTAACTTAAGAGCCGTTTTGCAGCCGAACGGAATCGAGTTGAGTTATTCTGAAAGTTCTTACCTATTCTGGAACTTGTCCTCCACAAATCTCAGCCTGCTAGGGCAGGCTATGAACAGTTCGCCTGTAATCCATACTTTTAGCGAGCTATAACTGACATTTTCAATACAAACTAGTGATTTCTTCAATACACCCCACGGCCAGCGGCGTCATATATATGTTGCATTGACAGAGCGAAGAAGTCTCTGGTGTCCATGTCTTAGCTTGTATAGAAATTATTGGTTATAGCTCGCTAAAAGTATGGATTACGGGTGAACTGTTCATAGCCTGCCTATGGCGTTAGATTAGTGCCCTAAGAATTGATACTGAAAAAAAAACATTTTGACATTGAAAAAATTATTGATACTGAAAAATTAATAATTGATCTTGAAAAAATAACTGTTGTTAGTTGATATCATTTGACTAAACTAATTATCTGTGTTAGTAGTAGCTGGCTAATAAATTTAGGTAAATTAAGGATTTTTGTGGTTAGATGGGCAGTATTTATTCAGTTTGGAAATATTAACGTAAAATAATAGGAATTTAGCTAATGTAGGCTAACGTTAGCAGCATGCCGACTGGTTGCAAGTAGCCTGAGGTTAGCCTACGTTATTTCACAAAGCACGTTAATTTGTGTCTAAAAAATACTTTTTTATCCAGCGAAATGTCTTAGATATGACAAGTTAGCCTACATCTAGCAAACTCAGTAGCCTAGACTATATAGTCCTATCTATAGTAGACCTATTTTTTGTTCCCACCTCATGATGCAAATCTAAAATGCAATTTCCATAGTTTAAAATATGCTACACTGCACAAACAAACAATTTAAAAAGCAAGACAGAGGGAGGTAAATTGAGCTATGGTTTCATGCAATTTTCCTAAATAATGTAATAACCAAAACTGGTAAAAATGGTATGGTATAAACAAGAAAAGGAACAATTTTTTCCTGATATAGAATCATTGTTTTCAGAATTAACGACAAGAGGTTTTTGCATAAATACAGTCCAAATAGAAGTAGCAACGAGTCATAGAACTAACGATGAGAGGTTTTTGCGTAACAACGGTCCAAATAGAACTATCAACCAGAGTTTTGCTTGACAACGGTAAAACAATAATGGCCAAAGGGCCGCGGAAGAATCTTTCAATTCCAGCTGATTAAGCTGATAAAATCAATAAAGATAAAGGTAACTAATAGCCTATTTTATAGGCTAGTAGAACGGTTGTATATAAGCAAAATCACACTCGAAGTTGTGCTGTTATACTGTATATCATCACGGCTGTGATTATCTTCGTCAGTCGACCTTGTACCTAATCACAGCCGTGATGATATACAGTGTAACACGCTCGTGTGATATTGCTTAAACATACAGGCGGTGGACAAAATATCAGAAACACCCCTGAAAAATGGCTTTAACTTTGAAGTATCTAAACCACAATTACAAAAGCATCTACATAGGTCATTCCTATTCATTTGAATGCTAATTAGCTGCATGTGTCTGCTTAAAAGAGGTCTAACCAGCAGCACTTTGCAAGGTAAGTCTCCAAAGCAAGATGAGGATACCAACAGAGAGGCTAAATAATTGGTGCCTGAATTGCAGGTGCATCGGTCACAAAAACGGCAAAATTAGTTAAGGTGGCAAGTGTCAAAAATTATGACAACATGAGAACTGTGGCCGCAAGTCAAAGCTCTCCGACAGGGACAAACAGACACTTGGAAGGATAGTTGCTAATAACCACAGAACTACAGCTCTAAAAATCACTCAATCAATCCATATCTGAACCAGTCTCAACAAAGACAGTACGTCATGAGCTTCACAAAGCTGGTATTTATGGCAGGGCCGCCATTCAGAAACTATTTGTATCCAAGGCTAATGCACAAAAACACATAACATGGTGTAAGGAACACAAAACCTGGACCCCTGAGCAATGGAGAAAAGTGATATGGTCTGATGAGTCATCTTTTACTCTTTGTAATACATCTGGACGGGTTTACGTTTGGAGAAAGCCTAAGGAGGCATTCAATCCACAATGTCTGTTGCCAACTGTTAAGTATGGTGGTGGTTCTGTAATGGCATGGGCAGCCAATTCATGGGACTCATTGGGTCCAACGATTGCTCTCCATAGGCAACCAATATGAAGACCAGATGCACCCTATGGTGCAAACACTGTTCCCTCATGATATCCTCATATTCCAACATGATAACACCCCCATACACACTGCTAAAAACATTAAAGAATGGTTCCAAGAACACGAGAATGACATCAAATGACTTCCATGGCCTGGACAATCACCAGATTTAAACATAATTTAACCTTTACGGGAAGTTCTGGAGCGCAGAGTGCAAACTAGATTTCCACCTCATCCTTCATCCCTCAAAGAACTAGAGACTGTCCTTCTTGAAAAATGGGCCAATATCCCACTACACACAGTTCAGAAATTGTATGACAGCATTCCTAGAAGGATTGAAACTGTTTTGAAGGCAAAGGGTGGGCCTACTTGTTATTAGTTGGCATGATCAAGCGTAGCCGAGCTGCCCGCCTAGGCCTGGGGCCATCCAGCAGGTACGTACCGATGGGCGAGGCTACGGCAGCACCGGCGGGGACGGTGGCCCTCTTTCGGGGAGTGAGGGCCGGTTGGATGGGCAGCATGCAGGAGCTGGGCTGAGGGTGTCCGGCTTTGGGACGCTGACGGGGGGTGATGGACGTCTCTGTGGTAGTAATGCGGTCAGTGAGCCTGGAGGAGGGGTTCAAGAAATAGCAATCAGAGCTATCACACGGTTATAAACGCTTTATAAGACAATAATAATAGTGTAACAACGTAATTAAAAGTACAGTGTTTATGGTAAATTGAACATTAATCAGTTAAATAATTTTGTTATTAGGGAGGAATTAGGTGGGAATAAAATATAATTGAAGTGAAGAGAATGCCTACCTCGGTTTGTTCTGGCTCTGACACTTTTTGGCCGCTGCTTCGCTGGCTCTTATTGGCTCTGGAAGTTTTGCTGGGATGGGAGAATTCTGGGTATTGACATGCGAGAAGGGTTAGGGATCAAACCGGAGGCTGGGAGGTAGCAGTTGGTTGGGTTTTAAACAGATGAGACAGTGGCAGAAACGTGTTTCAACTCAACGCATGACCCTGAAAGATCTCAGAGAACGCTGCTGCAAACAGCACAACGGTTTACCTTCTGTAACAGAAGATTCTAATTACACAAACTTGAAACTCCCCGCAAAAACTCCACAGGTACGGCGTGAGGGACACTCACCTGCATGTTGTGGACCGGGCAGTCCCGCCGGGCCAACCTGAAGGCGAAGTGGGACACCTGGTAAATGTCAGGCCTCCTGTCAGGGTCTGGCTCAAGCATGTACCCTTAAAAACAGCCGTGAGGAGAGAGAAGGAGAGCGAGGCAGCGTGGGAGAAAGGGAGTGATGGAAGGAAAAGGAGGGAAAAAACTGTAAAGAAAGAGTGCATAAAACAGGAGGAGCACCGTGTGTTCCACGCAGGGGTCACGACGGCTTTACAAGCAGAGAAGCATTTTTTCAAAAGATAGACAGGAAGAAAGTAGCAAATTTACATAGATTCACAGGAGAGAGAAACAATTAATCCGGACAGAGATGGAACCACACAGACTGACAGTCAAGTCTTGAGAGAAAGTAAGACAGGCTAACTTTTGTAAATATTTTGAATTTGATGATACCCGATTGGATGAGAGCCTGGGTTACTTCAACATATTTACAAAAGTTAGCCGGCTAACTCCTTAATCCAGATTTGTGAAAACCCCCCAGGAGAATAGCAGACATAAAGCCAGGCAGAGAGGTGGGCAGTGTTACACTGGATACAGACAGACATTGGATACAGATACAAGCAGAAAGAGGATTAGAAGCATTAAATCACCCAGACAGAGCTTAATACACAGACTGGAAAATGACGCAGAGGGCGAGAGACAGAAAATCAGTCAGACAGAAATTGGGAGATGCTAGGAGAGAAACAGTGAGTAAACGACCTACAACAACAGACACTGTAAGACAGACTAAAAGACAGATGGTGAGACAGTGAGACAGAAAGACAGGCATGGCGAGAGATTGGGGAAGACAGAGAGACGGTTGGCGGGGCAGAGACAGACGTGTGGCATGCTGGGAAACTCACGGATGAGGCAGTGCATATCTTGGGAGTAGCGGGAGTTGTCAGGGATGGTGAAGCTACCGTCACAGATGGCCACCTGGCTCTCTCCAAATGGGTGCGTAAAGTAACACAGCTTATAGAGCAAGCAACCCAGGGCCTACAGCAAAGACACACAGCTTATACACATACTGAGAGCTCTCACACGCACACACGCACACACACACGTACGCGCGCACACACATGCACGCAGCAAGCAACCCAGGGCCTACAGCAAAGACACAGAGCACATACTGAGAGCTCACACACACAACAAACTGAACAGCACTAAATCTTGGGTCTTCATAAGGTTCACCACAGTTGGAGCTGAGATAAAACTCACCCAGACATCAGCCTTGGTGGTGATGATTTTCCCACTGTAGAGGTTGACCATCTCAGGTGCACGATATGACAGCGTGGTGTATCTGAAACACAGGACAGGGAGGCATGTGAGCACAAACACCGGGGGCGTGGTCAACCACACAAATATTCAACATGAACCATGCTGCCTTTAAACAAATCATTTTTCATATCATTTCGGTTTTAGTCCATGTTTAAATTGACCCAACCAACATAAAGTGTCTTCGTAAGGTGTTGGGCCACCCCAAGCCGCCAGAACAGCTTCAATGCGCCTTGGCAAAGATTCTACCTCTCGTCTGGCATACATTCTAGTCACTGGAACTCTACTGGAGGGATGGAACACCATTCTTCCAAAAGATATTCCCTCATTTGGTGTTTTGATGATGGTGGTGGAGAGCGCTGTCGGTCCAAATCTCCCATAGGTGTTCAATTGGGTTGAGATCTGGTGACTGTGAAGGCCATAGCATGTGATTCACATAATTTTCATACTCATCAAACCATTGACTCCTCGTGCCCTGTGGATGGGGGCATTGTCATCCTGGAAGAGACCACTACCATCAGGATAGAAATGCTTCATCATAGGATAAAGTTGATCACTCAGAATAACTTTGTATTGATTTCCAGTGACCCAAACCATGTCAGGGAAATGCCCTCCACAGCATAACAGAGCCACCGGACCCCCACACTGTAGGGGTTTTTCCTTTAATTTGTCATCTGTCTGCATGTGTATGTACTACCTTTTTTTGTACAAACCCACAAATGCCCCTCTATCAGCCATTGTAAAGGTGGCAGGTCATCCAAAACCATTGTGTGTATAGCCGCCGGGATGTTTTTTTTTTTTATATATATGATGTATATACATTCCTGCCTGTTGCTCTCTCCCTCTCTGTCTCCCCCACAGCCCACACACATCAAAGTCCCGAGCTCTAGTACAAAAACTCTAGAGCTCTAGATCTAAAACTAGATCTGTACACAGGCAAGGTCTGCCTAATCGGACTCTCTCCCTTTACTGGTAATTTAAATTTAACATCTGTCTTCTTTTCTTTAAATTATAAGCAGTGAACCTATGTTCATTAATGAAAGTATGATTCCAATTCATCAAAAACTACAGTGGGCGAGGAGATACCTTCCATGCTATGTGAAGGAGGTGTGACCGAACTCACAGAGGGAGAGAAAGGCTGTGTCCGAATCAGAGCCCTATCTAACTGTGTCCTGTGTTGTCTACTGTGTACTAAGCACGTAAGCAAACATACTGTATAGCTACTGCTTACTGTTTTGTTGTGTACTTAACAGCTTTTTTTAAAAAAGTGTACTCAACTGGCATACTCAGTAGTAGGCGAGTGTGCTGATTCGGACACGGCCAGAGAGGCAGTGAACCTGTTGTTCCAACTGTAAACAGTATTAGCATGCGAGCTAGCTCAAAGAGTTCTTAGCTAAGTTACCAATTATTCCAGTAACGGTACAATGGCTTCCAATGATTTTGTGGACCAAGCACTGGATGACAACACCTTCCGAGAAATTTAGCTTAAATAGGAGGTGGAAGGCTACCGTTTCAAGCCGAAATACACGGCTGAGGAGATTCGCCGAAGGCGTGAGACGGCAGCCGGAGCTGCTTGTGCAGCTGACCCGGGAGTGCCTCAGGTAAACGATGACTGCTGGTGAACCGGGAGGAGAAATGAGTAACGAGTAAGTGTCGCAGACTTCTGGCTAGGTTAGCCAATATGGTTTCACTATACCAAAAATAGATAAATGAAGGGCTGTGTTTTCCTAAATAAAACATAAAGAATGGCTGTATTTCCCCCGTTTTTTCAGAAGACTCCAGCTAATGGTGGTGACATTTCTTCAGTAGAACTGTCATGGCTAGCTTGCCAGCGAGTAACGTCAGCTTCTTTCGAAGAACGGCTTCCAGGTAGGATTAGTAGTAAATGCCCAGTCCCTCCATTTGTATTCGGCAACCTGTGACTGCCGTTGTCTGACACCCGCCCATAAACTGTAAGCCCGTGGCCGTTGTCGTCCACAGTAAAACCTGGAAAATGCGCAGTAGTCTGGGGTTATATCTCTGCTCTCACTACAGGTAGAGAGTTGGCTGAGAGCTCATTTTAATCAGGAGGACAGCTATTCTTCTACAAATCAAACATAATTTTTCAGTGGAATCCCTCTTTAATGTTTGTGAGTATGGCAGAGACTAACTTCTTGATCTCGTCCTCCACCACAGTCACGCCCTCGATCTGCGGGTTCTGGAACGTGTTGGTGGCGCTGCCAAAATCACAGAGCACATAGTGGCCCTTGTCATGGAGCAGAATGTTCTCCACCTACAGGGAGGAAGGAAGTTTGACCAAGAGGAGAGGGAGTAAAAGGAGAAATCAACATGGAAGTTGTACTACGCAAGTGTAGGTAAAAGCACAAACACACACGCGCACGCACGCACGCACGCACGCACGCACGCACGCACGCACGCACGCACGCACGCACGCACGCACGCACGCACGCACACACACACACACACACACTCTCTCTCTCTCTCCCACACACATGCGCGCTCTCTCTCGCAGACATGCATGCACACAGTGAATGAGATGGCAGTGTTCCGGTGGGAGGTACCTTGAGATCCCGGTGGATTATGGGAGGTTTGCGCTGGTGCAGTTGTGCCATGGCCTCACAAGTGTCACAGAAAATGTTCAGAACTTCGGGCTCGGAGAAGCCACTCTGCAAGTGCTGGTTCATCAGGTTCACCACCTGCCCGCCTGCGGGACATGACATCACAGCCACATAATTTCAGGTCACTCACTCACTCATGGACGGTGTGCACGACGCATGCGCAAATCAGTTGTCGCTAAATTTCCGTAATGGCGGATGGCAGTGGCGAGATCTATCTTAACAATTTAGCAATGCAATGACATAACATAGGTAGTTATATTAGCCAAATAATAATGGTGTTAGTAATAAACACAGCGATACTAAAGAATGAATATTATTCAATATTTGTAGTCCTATATGATCCAACTTTCTTTCTATCTGTATATCAACCCAGTTAGCTAGCCTTGCACTAGGTAGCCTAACGTTAGGACGCTTTCACACCTAGCTCGTTTGGAGCAGTTGTTTCGAAACCTGGAGCGCCCCCCCCCCCCCCCCCCCCCCAAGATCGGTTCGTTTGGGCATGTGAGAACACGGCAATCGCACACGGGTGCGGAACAAAAAAAGTGGGCCGAGACTGCCCAGAGAGGGTCATCTTGGCGTGCTTCCAATCGAACCCAATCAGAGTGATTCTCAATCGTTTGCAGTGAGAATGCAATGGACTAAACAGACTGGAGCAAGTCGCTTGACTTGCTGTATACGCTATGCATGATGAGATGCTTTGGTGTTCAATTATCGGCAGCAAAGCTTGTTTTCCTATTAGGTAGCTAGAAACAGTGGGAAAGACGCCAGCCAAAGTTGTTATTATGTCGCGTTGTGGTTTAACGTGGAACAGTGAGGAGGTAGCCTACAATGTCTCATTGAGATTTGGGCAGACGATCACACTTCTCAGATGCTGGCGAACACGTACAAGAGCACCGAAGTGTGCAAACTGTTTCGCGACCGACTGAGGGAAAAGGGCTTTCACCGGTCTGTCATGTCAAAACCTTGACTACAGTATGTGAAAGTGCGAGATGATCTTCGCAGAAGTGGAAGTTATGGGGAGGAAAAGGACAAGTTTCCTGGTTTGACTAGCTGGACAAAATCCTTGGGACTAAACCAGTTGTCAATCCCGCGGATATCGTTGAGTCCTATGATGATGCTCGCTCTAACGTACCCCTACCAACAACACCAATTATTCTGGATGATGGTGAGAACGTTATCTCCACTTGTTATGCTGATTAAACTTAAAAAAATTTGTAATATAAATAGCAATGTTAGCTACATTACCGCACTTAAAAGCCTTACAAAACGTACAAATACTGACCAATGAGAGAACAGTTTGCTTGCGCGTGGCATTTATAGTTTTGGTCCGCTGTTGTATGTTGCAGTGTGAACAGTACACAAACCGAACCCAGGGGCACGTGCAACATTGTATCGAATTAGTCCCTGATTTGGAACAAAGCAAACAAACTACCGGTGTGAAAGCACCCTAAAAATTCACAAAGATTACACGATTAATGACACATGATGTGTTGTCCCGGAAGTGCTTGGTGGCGTGAATTTGAATGGAAATATTTACCGGGAACTTCAACCAGTGGAACACAGAAAAGACGGTAATATGGAGGGAGAACAAACTGAAAGGAATGAGGACAGTAACCAGTTTTACGGAACATAACGGTGTTAGTAACGGAGCCACGATTAGCTTCCCTGCGAGGTGTGCACCCCCAATGGGAATACTGCTACAGAGTGTGTATGAAAGTGAATGGTTTAGTGGAAAATGGTGTAGCAGAGGGAGCGGGGAAATGGAAAAGAGATATGAAAACGGGTATTTAGATGCAGTTTGTTGCAGTAGTGACAGCCAGCTCTGTCACACGTTGTTTGTACATTTGTGCAGAAAACCTGTCGACGTAGCTACCATTCGACAAACAGGAGGCTAAATGCTTTGAATTACCGTTTATTTATTTATTTGCCACTCGACAGGTCGTGTATTTGCCAGGACCCCAGTAAAACAAGTTTTTTATTTGCTGAAAACCAATATCTCTAACAATATCCTCTGATATAGCCTACTTGCAGTTTGCTTGTCTCCACTCTCCAAAATAGAATGTTTACTGAACCACAGCGTCCAGACAGAACAAATCAATTCCATGGTGCGTACCATCACAAATATGTGATAATTCCAGAACTGGCCCAAAAGCGTAGCCTCACAAATATGTGATTACAACGTATCATTAGAACGTTCAGTTGAGAATGTCGTCACACGGGTCACTGCCTTTTAAAGTGCAAACATGCCTCCAATGCGGTGCCTACAAGTCCTTGTCCTTTTGCACTATAATACACATTATGTCACTATATGTAGAAGTGTGACATTACTGTGCGCTGTCCCTTTTTATTAGTAATAGACTTTCTTAATAAAAGCATGCTGGCGTCAGGTGAATGGAGCCCTTTAAATTTGCCTTAGGAAACCCCAGGGGATCACGCTTCCCGGTGTGTGTTTGACATGCAGTTCTGAGTGGTTTGTAGGTAAGACCAGTGCGCATTTTGGCGTTTTTGGTTTTATCTGTGGTTTCCCGAGTTTTACGTGCAGTGTGAATTTATAGGTGTGCAGTTCCTGTTTGCGTTGCCTCCGCGGGAGTGATTTGATTGTTAATACGTTACCTAAGCAGTCCATGGTAATCGGCAAGGTATGAACAATAATTATGTCATTCATTCAATGAAAAGGAGTTTTAAAAGTATCACCCCTCTCGCTGTTGCAACAATGTATCTGTATCTTTAAACATATCCACAGGTGTCCACAAAGATTGCTTTTAGATAATTTTCACTTTTAAAACACTTCAACTTTCGTTTTTCAGAATGAAATGCTTTTGTATTGGCCAACATACCAATACTGAATGATAAACATATAATCAAAAGTTAAAACGTTATTGTTGTAGTTAGCCATTTTAGCTATTTTGCTAGCAAAGCCAAAACTTTCCTGCGAAAGGTGTCTATGGCGCCAAGTCCCCATTTGTGCAGCTCAAACGCACTGATGTCTGTAATGACAAACGCCGCGTTTACCACCTCCGATATCCAACCTCCCACCATAAACTCAAGCAGGGTTAGACAGCAAACTTTTTACCGTAATTACTCGAAATTTTACGCATTCACTTTTCAACTTTTTACCGTAATTATGCGAAATAAAAATTTTGCGCATTCGCTTTTTACTCAAAAACGGGGAACAGGCAGCCAGCCAGCCAGTCAATTACCTACATTATAGTCAAACACATCTGTTTGACTATAATTTTTTAACAAGCTAATATAAAACTAATTGTCTATCGATCTTGAAATGAAATGGCAAGAATATCCCTATCCACGGTGGCCCCAGTGGTAGTTGTATTCGTCCCAATTACAGTAGGCTATTCATGTTTGTTTGAAATTATAAACAAAGCTACAGCTTTAAAAAAGCCCTGTAATTTGTGACACATGCAGGACTGCAGAAACCTCAGCCTCTCCAGCACTACAGGGCAATAAAACAGCAAGATGTATTCGGTACAGTGGGGCTGTTATGACACCGTTGAGGGCATCTCTCAAACCCGAAAAAAAGGTTGGTTTTTCTTGCGAGGAGTAAGTCAGTCACATAGGAGGACTCACTTTGGCAATGGTCTTTAGTCAGACAGGGAAGAGAAAAATTTAAATGAGAAAAAAGCAGCCTATTGCAGATGCAAAGCTGCCGGTAAATAGCCTAGTTGCTAATTATTTTTTAGTTAATTTAGGCTGACATGTTGTAACCCATTTTTCATTAAGCATATTGTTTCTGTTTTTGTTTCTACATTTGTAGCCTACATTTGTACATTTCTACTGTTAATAAACAGAGTTGTTCACTGTCTCTGTGTTTCAATAGCAAATTAATTATTTCCATGCTGACCAGTAATCCTACAAAGACAAAGTTGCTTAGCGTTAGGGAAAAAATTGGAATAAGATAGACGTATTAACTATGGAATCTATAAAGAATAGACTGCTACATTAATGAATGCATTCGCTATGTTTATTTAGGAACCGATTAAACATTTTATAACATTAAACGTTTTTCGTTATTTTATGGTGGTTGCCGCTGCGGTAAGACTGATTTCACTAATTCATGCGGTAATGAAAAAAGCAGCACCGTCCCAGCTCTACTGGTGTTTCAGTTGCATCTTATGGTGTTTTTCCTTGTTCAGTATTTAGCTAACGTTATTATGAACACTCATTTAGAACTGGGATGTAAGGACGGAATCGTGTGTGGAATAAGTAACATTAGCAGACCATATCTTGTCTATCATAACTAACTAATACCCTTGTAAAGTAAATTACTTTTTCATGAAGATATTTGTTTACAAATATTATTTATTTTATAGTAAACAGCCAAAATTCAGAGACAGCCTGAAATGCTTCTGGGGAAAAAAACGTCACCACTGTTATCTATTGGGTGTTGATGAGACAGCCAATCAGCAGCAAGGCCTTGCAGCTTCCAAAAACACATCACTGACAAAAACACATCACATGGAGCATTTACAACCTTGCGACTGATTGGCCATCTTATCAACACCCAATAGATATCAGTGATGACGTTTTTTTCTGGAAGCATTTCACACGGCCTCTGAAGTTTGGATGTTTACTACCGCATCAGGTAAAATTAAAAGAAAAAAAAAAAAAAACGACAAAACTAAAAGCACCATATAAATATAAATACCACCATATAAATACCCTAACAACCCCATAAACACCCAAAATCAATAATCACCCTCACTACACCCAGATACACACCCTTATAACAACCAAATAATCACCCTCACCAGCGACCACGGAAATACCCGAACACCCAGATAAACACCCTTACAACAACGAAATAATCACCCTCACCAGCAAGCGTGGAAATACCCGAACACCCAGATAAGCACCCTTACAACAACGAAATAATCACCCTCACCAGCAACCACGTAAGTACCCTAACAACACCCAGATAAATACGTTACAACAACCAAATAATCACCCTCACCAGCAACCATGTAAATGTCCTCATTACAAGAAAATAACCAACTCACTAATGATAGCGCAGAAAATGACTACACAAACACATTCACACAACCATGGTGAACCCATGACTGCATGGACAAATGGACATGAAAGCAGACAAACGGACAGACTCACCGCGACAGAATTCCATGAGGATAAGCACCTCCCACACGTCCCCCCCCTCCCACTGGCGTGACGCTGGAGTCCAGGAACCCAACGATGCTCCTGTGGCCCACCAGGTCCCTCTGAACAAACACATCATAACACATTACATATTATATATCTCACAAACACACACACACACACCACCAGGTCCCTCTGAACAAACACATCATAACACATTACATATTATATATCTCACAATCACACACACCACCAGGTCCCTCTGAACAAACACATCATGACACACATTACATATTATATATCTCACACACACACACACACACACACACACACACACACACACACACACACCATCAGGAGCCGCTGATGAGGCGTATAACAACACACATTATTACACGGCTTTGTTGGATGCTTGATTCTGAATTTCTGATTGGTCACTTCAGGCATTTTGCGGTCAAGTATTTCTGTATAATGACCGCTGATATGGGTAACAGACTGCTTTTCATATCACTCCGCAGAAAGAAGCACGGTTAATTTTCTAATTCGCAGCTGTCCAACTGCTCTCCCAGGCTGCTCTTGAGGCTAGCGATAATGTCTGTGAGTGGGCACAGATGAGAGAGTAGCCTGAGGAGCTACTATGCTCCAACCAGAACAAACGGGAAGCAAGATACTGTCCTCTAATCCATGCAACGGCAACAAATCTGGTGAGCGCCTCTCCTGAGTGCTACTACATACTAACATCATGCTATTTGTAATTTAAAAAAACTATTTGTAATTGCCACTTCTATCGTTACTAACATTGCACTTTCAGATGCGCCAACTGAGCAGCCCTGGCAAGACGGAAAACTAGAGGTTAATGTCAACATTCCCAAAGCTCCATTCTCCTCGTCTCACTTCACTATGAATGGAAATATTCAGATCAACAATTATAATGCAAAGCCTTAATGACCAAGCATCTGCTTTTTATGTGAGCAACCCAGTCTAACCTTTTCTTTTATACACTAAAACTCTTTATATTGTAATGATAGTGTTTGTTTTGCCATATTATTTATTTATTTTGCTAATAGTTGATGTTGTTACAAGAGCTTACCCTTTGTTGCTATGGAAGCAGCTCTAAACCGAGTCGAACAGACTATTTTTAGCGGAAGCTTATAAAATAATAAAATCAATAATAAAATCAAAATTTTGAGTGAAATTGTTGATAGATTATTTTTGTAATTAGCTGTGTAATAAGCGGGAAAATACACTCCGAGGTGGTCAGCTATCGACAAATAATGACCTCCGTGGAGGCAATTTGAGTGTGAGCTTCGCGTTGGGGCCAAGGTTTTTCGCCTCCGCATCAGTCATTATTTTTCGTAGCCGACCACCGCACCGTGTATTATCCCTTAATTACATTATATCTCATACACGCACACCAACAAACACATCGTAACACACATCACATTAAATCACACACACACACACCAGAGATGTATTTCACAAAGCTGGGTAAGAATATCCAGGCTTACTAAAATAAGCCTGGCTTCAATTAGCCAGGTTAGACAGCATGAATAAATTACGTTTCACAAAGCTAGATTGCAGCTCAAGAGTGAAAGCTAATTCAAGCCTGGTGAAAGTTTGGGGAATGAAGTTACGTGCGTGGTCATGGACTATTTAAACAGCCTGAGTAAGTGAATGTCAATTTAAACATTCGATCAGTGTAAATTGGCAAAATAACATACAGTGTCGTTTACAGCTGGGGACCAAGAACTCATTATGCAGTTTTATAAAGACCACAAGTCTATTACAAAAAAGGCAACGCCACAGTAATTAATAAAGCAAGAGACGCATCCTGGGAATCGATTGCCGAGCGCAAATGCGTACTTTAGTCCTATTGCGCAATCAGTGCTATGTGCTTTGCATCTCCTCAATTTAAAAAACAAAGTATTTTAATAGTACTTTTTCTTGTGTAGCTATTTAGGTGCAATCACAGTAATAGACTAATCAAAATTTTGGTGAAGAAGCAATCGAAGTTGTAGATCATCTATAGAAAAATAGATGTGAAATGATGACCATATAGCCAGATAGCTGTGGTAAAACTAACAGTGCAAAAAGTTATAGGTCTTCTGCATGTATCGGCTAAAGGTTAGTGCGTAGGCTATTTGGTTTTGCGGACAGTGCGTGTATGAAAACCACTTGGCTACCTGTACATTGACGCTGTGGAATTATAAAATAACCTATTAAATAGTGTGCCTACAATTCTGTAAAAACCTTCCTTGGTGAGCAGTTTGTTATAAGTGTTATAAAGACAATTAGGAGTGCCAATTGCCAAAAAGGTGCCACTTACCAAAAAAACGCAACTCAATGCACACGGTTTGTATTACACTAATGGACTGACTGCAAATCAAGATTATTCCCTCCCTAGAAAATCTGTAGCGTTCATAACTGCCTGCAGATCTGTGCCCCCTCATCTACAGGGTTGTCAATGAACGGACATGCCATGATTGAAACAGAACCAGTCAAGACACATTTTTTTTATACACTACATAATCGGTCCAATATTTCCATTAACGACCATCTATGTTACGAATGTTCATGTCGTCGACTCGTAGGTACACGGACCCCTATGCCGATTTACGCCTCTAAAATATTACAGAATGGCATTTTTGAGATATCCTACCAAAAACAGTCAAAAACATTAAATGGTTTAATAATATTATTACAAAAAGGGAATTATTTTATAGCATGACCTGCAAATAAAAACAAAGTCAAAAACTTGAATTAAACTTGAAGTAAATTAGAGCTGGGATGGTACTGCTTTTTTTCCTTAATGCATGAATTAGTGAAATCAGTCTTACTGCAGAGGTAACTGCCATAAAATAAGAAAAAACTTTTGAACGTTATAAAATGTTTCATTGGTTCCTAAATAAAATTAGCGAATGCATTCATTCATGTAGTAGTCCATTCCTTATGAATTTCATAGTTAAATGTCTATCTTTATTCCAATTTTGGTAAGTGAACAATTCTGTTTATTAACAGTAGAAATTTACAAATGTAGGCTACAAATGTAGAAACAAAAACAGAAACAATAGGCTTAAAGGGTTAGTTCGGAATTTTGGACATAATGTCTCAATTACGACTTACCCATGATGTAGTTGATTGATGGAAACCATTTTCAGATAATTCCGTGCTGTCCCTTCTTTTGGACATACACACATTGCTAATGCTAGCGCAACTCGTAGGAAACTAGTAGCATCCAATACCAAAAGCACTTAAACACTCCAAGGTGCACCCAAAGCAAATAAAATATGACGACAGTCTATCGGGGTTATTTTCAGTGATTATACCATCATTTTTCAAGTCAAACTATCGTTGAATCCTTTACTTTGTGCTCACCTAAATTCTCAGTGGAAGTACGGCGTTAGTTTAGTAGCTAGGTAACGTAAAGTAGCCTATAGCTCTGCCGGCCAAAAACAATATTGCGCGTGTGAAAGAATCGTAGACTCGTAGTATTGTTAGCTAACGTTCAGATAAGATGGTATTTCGGTGTGTATTTCAAGGTTGTTCAAATCATGCATAAAAAATGGGCACGACAAAGTTTTCACTGATTTCCAGTGGAAGATCAACAAAGAAAACAGCTGTGGCTTCTTGCTGCACGCATGGATGTCACCAATTGAGACTCTAAAAACGTTTGTAGTGACCATTTCACGGAGGATGACTATGTGAAAATCAAAAAAGGACGGGCGGGACACCCTCTACTGAAGGAGACTGCTGTGCCATCACCTGTTTTTCTTCATGCACCGAAAACAACTGATGAGCAGGTAACTAATAAATGATTGTATGCGTGATCTATCTATTCAGCTAGCTAGCAAGCTAGTTGCCACGATTGGGAAGTCATGGAAGTGGTCAAACGTTTCCTGCAAATAGGTAGCCAGTGTGCTTGCTTGTATATGCTGTGTTATTCTGTAGCATGTTTGTGTTTAGCTGACTTGTCTACCAAATATGTAACTTTACGGCAAAACGGATTGTGTCGGCAACTGTGGAGTACAGAAGATAGCCTACAGGCAGATACCCTGGCTAATCTACAGCTAGCTCCGCCGCTGTACTTCCACTGAGAATTTAGGTGAGCACAAAGTAAAGGATTCAACGATAGTTTGACTTGAAAAATGATGGTATAATCACTGAAAATAACCCCGATAGACTGTCGTCGTATTTTATTTGCTTTGGGTGCACCTTGGAGTGTTTAAGTGCGTTTGGTAGTGGATGCTACTAGTTTCCTATGAGCTGCGCTAGCATTAGCAATGTGTGTATGTCCAAAAGAAGGGACAGCATGGAATTATCTGAAAATGGTTTCCATCAATCAACTACATCATGGGTAAGTCGTAATTGAGACATTATGTCCAAAATTCCGAACTAACCCTTTAATGAAAAATAGGCTATAACATGGCAGCATAAATTAACTAGAACACAATTAGCAATTAGGCTATTTACTGGCAGCTTTGCATCTGCAATAGACCGTAATACAATTCAAACTAGCTGCTTTTGTTTTTTTACATTTTAATTTTTCTCTCCCCGTCTCACTAAAGGCCATTGCCAAAGTGAGTCCTCCTATGCGACTGACTTATTCCTCGCAAGAAAAACCAACATGTTTACCTTTTCGGATTTGAGAGATACCCTCAACGAAGTGACAACAGCCCCCGCTGTACTGAATACAACTTGCTGTTTTATTGCCCTGTAGTGCTGCAGAGGCTGAGGTTTCCGCAATCCTGCATGCATCACAATTTACAGGGCTTTTTTAAAGCTGTAGCTTAGTTTATAATTTTAGAAACATGAATAGCCTACTGTAATTGGGACGGATACAACTACCACTAAGGCCACCGTGGATAAGGACATTCTTGACATTTAATTTCAGGATCGATAGACAATTAGTTTCTTAGCTTGTTATAGAAATTATAGTCAAACCGATGTATTTTAGATAAAATTGACAAGGTTATTTAACTGACCACAACTAAGCTTTGTTGGGGCATTTTGAGCTCATCCTGTGCTTGCTGCAGTTTCCTTTTCTTCGGCCACAGCAACAAGTAGTGAGCCCTGACAACTTCTGTAACGAGGTATTTGGTTGAGGAAACAGTGCCGTTCCGTACAGTACAAAAGCCAGCATTTCAAGCTATGCTCCAGGCTTTTGATAAGCAGTATGAGCTTCCAACCAGACGGTAGCCTACTTCTCCCAAATAGCTGATGAGTGGTTCTGAGGCGCGCGGGAAGATTTGTGGTGTTATACTCTCGTAACATTATCTTTTACCCCGCAAACCCGACACACAGCCTTGTCCACATTTTTTGGATTACCATTGTCGTCTGGCTCGAAGCCAAAATGCGGTATGATATGAGTACTTATTATAAAAACTCCAAGGACAACACTTTTCATCCCCTTATCTTGTTTATGTATAGCCTATGTTATATGTTGTAACATATCATAAGTAGCCTATAGCCTAGCTACTCAAGCCTATAAAAAACTTCACAAAGCAACACACTCAAAACTAATCCCCCTATGAATAATGAACTGTCCCAGACCCTCGCCCACTCAGGACGTTAACTGTGCAAATATGTAGACTATAGCTTTCTGCGTAATTGCCTATTTGTTTAAAAAGATGTGGTGCCATGAAGACAATGGGGTAGCCTTGTAGACTATGACAATTATTTATTTAAGTTCACATAACTTTCAAAAGCAAAAAAAAAAAAAAAACAGTTAAACAAAGCAAAACAGACAAAAAAAAAAGAAAAGAAAAAACTGGCGGTAATGCGGTGACCAGCTCTGCTGTTCAGTGAGCATGACCTGATTGCAATACCACGGTATTTCGGTAACCATCCCAGCCCTATTGTAAATGTTTTAATAATATGACAACATAAAAAGAAATTACTTGACAAAAAAGGGTCTGAAACATGTTGCTACTCTGAGTTTGGCATTAAGACATAGATTATGAAAGCAGACTTTTTTTCTAATAAAATCACACGAAACCCAATATATATGCCTAAACAACCAAATAACTTAGACTAACAACATTAGGCTATTGTTCATAATACCTGCCCGAACCTGTCCTCTTATTAAAAAATTTGAATACCCACCAGTTACAGTCTATGGCTAGCTGCCGTTTGTGGCTACGTTTTACTTTGTAAGGAAAATAAAACATTATAGTTAAACTAACATTAGCTAGCTGCTCTTCGGACCTAACATTAGCTAGTTGGAGCAGCTGGCGAAAGCATTTATGTTATGTTACAAACTGTGTCCACAAAACAACAGCTAGGTAGCTAGCTAACTTATTGGCCAGCCAGTCAGGCCATTGGGCAGCAAAGTTAGTTAGGAGGACTTAAAGTCTAATAACTGTTAAATTAAAATGGATTGCCATAAGCTATCGTTAGCTTGCTAGCTAAATGTTAAAATGACTTGCCATGAGCTATCGTTAGCTTGCTAGCTAAATGTTAAAACGACTTGTCATGAGCTATCGTTAGCTTGCTAGCTAGCTAACCCAGCATTGCTAAGCAATGGTAATGTTCATGGCAGGAGGAGTAGCTAAATTAATTAGACCAGAATGAGGAAAAAAAAAGCTTTTAAACGCAAGCCTTGCGTGTTAATGTTTGAGCAGTTGAAGTCAAGTGAAAACAATGTGCCGTGATTGTAGAGTCTATTTTTTAGTTATTTGCCGGAGGCATTCAACTGTATGAACAACATAGGATAAAATGTGACGTATTGCATAGGCTACATACGGCAAAATTAAATATTGTTTTGAAAGGACCGGGGTTAATGTTAAGCATTTAAGGTTGCATTTCCTATGCAATAACAAACAAACTGAATGATATGGGAAACAAAAACGTCTTGCAAGAAGCATGCTTACGTGCTAGAAGGTTTTTTTTTTTTTTTTTAAATGTGTTTTGCCTGAAATTTTGTTAGGGCATCTCCTAGTAAAAAAAAAAGAAACCCCGCCTATGATTCACTGCTTGTTATAATAGACGTTGTATTGCTTGTTTGATTGAAATACGAGTTACTCTTGTCATCTTACGTTTAAAAACTTAAAAAGTAATGTTATATTTTTACTCTGAGTTCTGCATTAAGACAGAGATCATGAAAGCAAAGATATTTTTTCGAATAAAATCATGTGAAACCCACTACATTAGCTAGCTGGTAGCCAACGAAAGCAGCTGATGTTTGGTTGTGACAAGCTGGCTAACTTGGCTTCCAAACGATGCCAAACTCCAGTGCAGACATACAAATCATGAAAGCCAAGACGTTTTTCCAGTAAAATCGGGTGAATAACATTAGTAGCCGTGAAAGCAGCCGATGTTTGGTGACAAGCTGGCTAACTTCCAAACAATGTGAAACTCCGGTGCTACCTTGTCATCTTACTTTTAAAAGCTTCAAACTAACATTATATTTTTACTCATTAAGAGTAAGACATTAAGACATTTTGCTACAGATTATGAAAGCCAATACATTTTTCGAGTGCAGGGGACAATGTTCCCACGAACCATGGCATTAGCTAGAGTATTCACCGGTGAAATTGTATTAACGTTATTGTTGAATGGTATGAGCACTGAAATTATCGAGGAAATTGGCCAATAATTATCAGGGAAATTTCCCAATAATTTCAGTTATTTGATGTGCTAGCCACTGAGGGACACAACAACATTTATTGTAGATTGACTGCGCCATTTGTTTTGATGACACCGGTAATGTAACTACCTGGTTACTGAAACCGGAGGAAGTGGCAATGCGGAAATGTGAAAAGGGCCTATTCAATTCAATTTATTTTGTATAGCGTTTTTTTTATGCGCAAAGACACTGTACAGAGAAACACAATGAAAAGAAATATTGGAAGGAACCTACACCTTGTTAGTTGATCACCTCAGACGATTTTTGGCAGGTGGTAACAGTTTTACACATTTTTGTACACGCAAACTTTTACTAAATTGACCCCTTCGTTTTCACATTATGGGCTCTATCTTGATGATCTTTGCGCTTCGTCTAAAACGCATGGCACAAGTGCATTTAGGGTGTGTTGGTACAGGGGACTAGTGTCTTTTGCTAGTAAGACGGCGTGTTATTTGAGTGCTAAGTACGGCGCAAGGTGCAAGTGGGCTGAACTTAGTCTGTCCATTAATTATAGGTGTGTCTTGGCCTTAAACCAATTTGACATTTGATTGGATGCAATAAACCAATCAAAATTTCACATTCCATTCCCTTTAAAAGCCTGCTTTTCCACCTTGGCAGATTGCTTATATGATGGCTAAACAAACATGCTCGTGCGTGTGTGGTGCGAGCAAAGAATAGGCAATAGTATGATCAATATTATTCTGAATTTCCGACTAACCATTATGACGCGTTTTGATATACACAATAACAATCTTTAACATTAGGGTTTAACACCGGCACGGGATCCCAGTAATTCCCGACAGTGCTGTTATTTTAGAAAATATATGCGTTAAATTTAGCTAAAAGCACCTGCAACAGCTTGATTATACAATGAAGCATTGTCAAACATCAATTCCATGAGGCTATTCTCATGGAGTTCTCAAAAGCTCAAGCTTCATTACGTGCATTCTAATATTGATTAATAACATAAATACAGTTATTTTGCCTTAATGATGACACTAAATACACTAAAGCTGTCAGGTTGGCAACCCATAGGTTCACGCATATTTTCCGTTGTTTTATAATGTCCTGCTTATGGAAATGTAACCAACGTGTTTTACTGATCACTTAATGCTTTAAAACAAGTCCACTTTCCCGGGAAGACCATGAAAAGTGTGATTTACAGCAGGTGAAACAGACCTGCTCCTGCATGAAATTAAAGTGCACATGCAGAGAATGGCATTAAAATTAATTGTGAATTAATTGTGTAATGTTCTGCAAATTTGTTTGTGTTTCTAATTCGACTCTAAAATGGTTTTGTTCAGTTATGGAATATTGATGTTGTTGGGTCACAGACAGCAGGAAGTCACGGCATGCAAAGGATATAGAATAGAATAGAATAGCTTTTATTTTCCTGTGATGGAACTTCAGTTGTAGTTGGCTGCAATTCTATTCATATGGAATATGCAACCAAATATTAAATATGATGACTTTATTTAAGTTTGTTAATTTGTGCAATAACCTTTGGTCCACTAAAATGGGGGGGGCTATGTATAATAAGGGCTACAATTGCTACACGGGATACCCGATATGGACTTAAACACCCTCAAATTAAAGCTGACAGTCTGCCCTTCAACCTCATATTCATTTCAAATTCAATGTGCTGGAGTTCAGAGCGAAAACAACAAAAATTGTGTCACTGTCCAAATATTTATGGACTGCACTGGATATATATTTTTTGGTTGTGGTTGTGGTGACACCCAAAGGAATTGTGAACTATGCTACTGAAGACAGGAGAGTGCTTGATCGCCAAGACATGTTGGGAACTGCAGTAGTGTAGCTACGATTAAATGAGGGTGTGAACAAGAATAATTACCAAAATCTTGATGCATTTCTTATCTGAAAGTAGCAAAACCGGTCTTTGGTGCATTGTTCAAAATTTAGGACTGTGATCAAAGATTATAGAGGTTCCTTGAGGTAGGTTTTGTGCAGGTATATGGGAACCGAGATTAGACTGGATTTGCGCACACACACAGAAAAGACAGACAGGAACGCACACAAGCACCAGAGAGTGCTGCCAGTCTGAAGTACGGAGAGCTCACGGTAACTCACCATGATCTGGATTTCGCGCTTGCAGACCTGCAGGTCATGCTCGTTGTTGACGTACATCCTCTTCAGAGCACAGCGAACACCCTGAGACGTTCTCACAACAAACACTATGGCAAAGCCACCTGAGAGAGAGAGCGAGAGAGAATGGTCATTTTTTCAGTAGTTATTGATGGACACTTTCATCACCCTAGATTGTCAGACCTGACACTCACACTGAACGTCTGGATAAGCATCTACACTTTACATACAAATATATACTGTTCCATGTGCATGTGTGTCTGTCTGTATGTACAATCCCAGTTAAAGGTTTGGACACAGTTGATTGACTGTATCTTTCTCATTATCTTAGAGACATTTTGATCTAAAGGCTTCAGCTTAAATGCTTGAATTTTTTCTTAGACAAATATAAATCGTGAAGTTGATGCCTATGTATGGGATGAGTTGGACTGGAGAGTGAAGGAAAAGCAGCCAAGTGCTCAGCATATGTGGAAATTCCTTCAAGACTGTTGGAAAAGCATCCCAGGTGGCTACCTCATGAGGTTGGTTGAGAGAATGCCAAGAGTGCAAAGCTGGTATCAAGGCAAAGGGTGGTTACTTTGAAGAATCTATTATATAAGATACATTTTGATTTCTTTAATTGGTCACAGCATAATTAAATTGTTATTTCATAGTTTTTAAGTTACTATTATTCTAAACTGTAAAATAAAATTGTAAAAATAAAGAAAATTAGTAGGTGTGTCCAAACTTTTGACTGGTACTGTATAGGGATGGGGGTTTTGGCTTTTTTTGTACACGTTTACACTTATAATGTTGGCGTGTATCCGCGGTTAACCGTAACATTACGTCATAGCGTAAGCGATGACGTCATAGCCATAGAGGCCAACGATACTGGTCGGAAACTCGGGTAGCTGCTAGTAAGTAAGCAAGCAGTTATGAAAGATTAACGTTAGGAGGTAAATATAGGTTAGAATATACTTTACTGTTTCAAAATGTTTTCCTAAAATAAACTAGTGTCATGAAATTCAAATAAAACAGTCCAATCACGGAGTGTTTTTGTTATTGTCCACCGGCTTGGGACTGAGTATGGCTCAACATAGAGACCGAAAGCCAGGCGCATCCAGTTCGCTTAACGGTCTTGTGTCTTTCACAATTATATCTGCGATCAGCTGGGTGATTTTCGCAGCTCTCTGTGGAGTGCACTTGTAGAAGACGGAGCCTATTCGGGGTTGGGTGCTAGCATTACCCACCGCGGAATCTTGTTCAAAATCTACGTTTGCGTGTTTTAATCGCAGATGATTGTTCATTGAGCTGGTACTCCCCCCTTTCACACTTAAAACAATGTTACCGAGTTGCCGTCGACTTGTTTTGTAAAATAATTCCGGGCTTTAGCTTTTCCGCCGCTCATTTTGATGCTTTCACTCAAATTCACTGACTCACTCCCGCATTTTTTCCATCAAAGTTAGTTATGTTGACGTGATTTACGATCTAGATATATTTAAATGCTTTAGATATATACATAATATTGTACGAGGAACAATTATAGCCTACGCAACATTTAAATAATTAATATGATTAAAAAAATATTTAAAAAATTATTTTAAGATTTCGGTTAATCAGTCCTAAACGGATAGTGATTAATTTTCGTGTACATGGTTAAACGTGTACACGACCCCATCCCTAGTACTGTATAGAGTACTCAAGTGAGTACGTCAGTCTTGGGCGGAGTCTGCTTTCGGAAGTAAATTCCCTATGGAAGATAGAATGGGCTTTGGAGACTATCGACTATTTCTTGAAATCTGATTTATAGAATGAGCCGAAATGTTCCTGGATTCCATATATTGCATGTTCCAATTTTTATTTTTTAAAGTAATGCATTAATGAATGCAGTTTGACTTGTAGTCCACTTTAATGGACTACATATCCAGTACTGCAACGCACGGGTGGTTCTCGACCAATAAGATATCATCATCTCGTCTGTCTGACTGTGGCAGATGGGAGTAGGCTACTGCCGCTGAAGACGAGCTAACGTTAGCTTGCTAAGTAGAGAAGCCCGCCCGACAAGGTCAGAGACTGCGCTACGGTTAACCACATAAAGCAATTCTAGCTTTTAGTCCTTCAAGCTAGCTAGCTAACGTTAGAAAAAAGTGTTTAAAAACGGAGCTGTGTGCTACTGCTGGCTAACGTTATATGACAACGTCTGGAAACAAGGTTGCACGTTCTGAGGGAATTATGGGACGTGGAGTTTTTAAACAGTGCCAGCGCTGGTATGTTCAGAAATAAAATACTAAAACGTAAAATATACTCGAAGCTGGTCCAAAAAAAACGACATAGTTTGTGAACGGGCGTTATATTGAACAATCTGGGAAATTGACGGTAAGACATAATCAGTAGAAATGGTTTAAAAGTAAGCTTTAGTTAATGTCTACGCTCTAAATGAATGGGGAATTTACTTCCGAAACCAGCGTGACATAGTCACTTGAGTACTCTATGTATGTATGTATGTGTGTGTGGGCAGTGGGCATGTGAGTTTGTGTGTGTCTCGCTAGGTTTGTATAGTGGATGATGCAGTACACCCCTAGGGCAGCCCTGCAGCTTCTCTCTGGGTAAGACTGAAATTGAGAAACACATCATCATTTACTTGGGGCTGAAACACACAGTACAAGTACATGCACACACACAGACGCACGCACGCACGCGCGCACAGACACACGCACACATTCTCTCACAGTCGTCATCATCTGAGTCAAAACAGCACCACAATAACACTGCCCCCCACCTCCTTTCCTCCTCTCCTACCCCATCACTACTACCCCTCATTCTCTCATCCTGCCATCTTCTCTCTTTCACTCACTCGCTTCCTCCTTCCCTCTTCCCGTCTCTTGCTCCTTTTCACCTCCCACTGGTTTGTGCGAGGTCACAGTAAACCAGTCTTCCACAGCTGTCACACGTACTCAGAATTACACACATAAGCGACTGGATTCCCATTGTCATGGGTGAGTCCCCACACCGTTTACCCAGAGAACACCACTAACTCCACACTAAAGACACCCTGCACATTCAGAACACACCTGCTTTCTCAGCACAATGGCATGCCTTATACAATATGCTATAAATAAACCGGCCCATTTTAGTGCACTATTCAAGATGGTGGGAGCACATTGATGTTAAACATGATCAAATGATCTCATAAAGCAGCCCATGGGATCACACAGCACTGTGCTTGAGGCACTGGTCAACTGAACACAAGGGGTGACTGCAGGTTCAAATACAAGCAAGGTACTTAGACTGAGGAGAACTGGTGGACAACATTGAGCAATGAGATGAAACAATGGATTCTACACTGCAGAAGTGGGATACTGGTTAATAACTGGGGTTAATTGATGAATAAATGAATAAATAATTGGGGTTAATTCTTTAAATAGTTTTTAAAAGTATATATTTTGAAATGTAGGTCATGTAAGCCACACTGGAGCACCATGAGCTGTTTGCATGAAAAGTCCTATATACATTAAAAAAGGTTTTTTATTAATAAATGTAACATCTCCACAGAATAACCACAAAATAATTAATGAAGCAGTACCCACAATACAGCACATTAGTCTGCTGTCAATCAGCACTGTCCGGGGAGGAGCTTTCTCACAGATGGATTTGCTTCTTCCAAATTAAGCTGCAGCGTCAATTATGTGTATTGAGGAGATAAGCCCTGGACTGTCAGGACAGCAAATACCCTCTTCTCGTGACAGCTGGTGTACTGTATACACAGACACACACACACACACACACACACACACACACACAGACACACACACACAAAACTCTCACAGAGCAGCACCACTGAAGTGCCAGCTCCTTTTCAGTTTCCTATAGAACACGGGATGTGACATCACAGTGGCAAGTGAGGCAGTGTCTCACTTCCCCTCCCACTCTTTCTCCCCGAGGTTTGGAACAGGCTATTCTAAGCGCACTGCAAGGGCCAGAACACGTGGCCCTTTTCTGAAGCCCAACTGCAGACAAAAAGACATCGCTTTGCAAAGGCGAGTGCGGGGACAGTGAATTACTCCCTCCTCGCTCTGCAAAATCTTGACTGCCATTTCACAGCGAGAAAGAGAGACACAGAGGCCGGTACATTCTGAAAACTCAGATTCATCACAACACACTGATTATGTATACGGAAGCGGCCTGTGCATTGAGGCCCTTCACATGGAAACCGTGATGAAGTTACGATGGAAAATAAAACAGTGGCTCAGGAGGATAAAGGCCTAATGGAGAGGCCACCACTAACAGGACTTCTTTGGGTCATCCGCCATCACATTCTACACAATCCCTCTGTCCCCAGGGTGTCCTTCAAATGATCGACTCTGAGGGTAAAGTTAGTTTCCCTTCTGATTAGAGGAGATCCTATCCTTATTTTCACTGTCAATCAGAGACGACAAAAGGCTCTGCCCGCAACCAGCTCCACCCACAAATAGCTTTGTCCACAACCAGCTCCGCCCACATCCAGCTCCATCCAACCGACAGCTCTTCAGGGCAATGCACAGTTGGCTCTAGTGACATTCAGGGATGGGAGGGTTTCAGTTAGCTAAGATGATTGCATCTCATCGTGCATAGGCAAGTCCCGCAAGTCCATCTGTTGAGCAGCACGTGAAGCCTCTTCCTCCGACTCTCATCCGTTCAAGCCCGACTTGCGAACTGCGGTGTGATAAGAAGCAGCAGCTGACATCATCACGCGCTTCGGAGAAGAGCACAATGCTCGTCTGCGCTCTCCCCAGTCCATCGCAGAGGCCGCAGCAACGAGTGCTGAAATGAGGAATTTCCAAATTGGGGAGAAAAGGAGGTGGGGGGGGGCATAAAAAAAAGAAAAGCACAACCCTGGTGGTACCTGCCAATGGCAACCACAGTCTTAAACGGTTATGAAATTCCAACGGTTAGGCTGCATACACCAAGAATGTTGATCAGAAACGGCTTTTTTAAACCCTGCTAAAGGTGTCATATAAATTAGCCATAGCATAATCCCCTGGGGAAGGAAGGTTTGAGCTGGCAGAGAAACCTCCGTCTCATCACTCGACAACAACTCCCCCAGCTAAATGGCTGTCTGTGGTCTGCCTGCAGTGAGCCAGGTGAGCAGGGTAATTTGTGGCGCGCTTCAGAGGACGTGCTAGCATAGAAACTTCTGACCTGACAGACCATGCTGCAGCATTGGAATGGGTCTACTCTGCAATAACTAATAGGAATTCCAATTTGCGGGGAAAAAATGGAAAAGTGTGGGGAAAAAAACTGGACCACACACATAGTGGTATGTTTATCCAGTTGTGTGCATGCTTCAAAGCATGCTGAGACTTCCGGACCACTGAACTGATGGGTAGTGACAGGGAAGCTCTGACAGATAAACGGGCTCAAAGACAAGCTGGTCCACACACCGGAAAGAATATCATCTATCGTGGAGGGCCCAACAAGGCCTCAAGTCCAACAGTAGTGTGTTCTTATGTCAAGCATGATACTGACGTCCAGCTTAAGGCTAAAGTATTACATCACTCTCATAATGGAATGGCACCACAGAGCATTGGAGTTTGAGCCAACAACCATACAAACCGTTCTGTCTAGAATTGTTATCTGTAACTCTTTATGGGAGTCTGTGGTAACTGCACTATTTGTGTGGAAAACCCTGAAAAATGCCAAATTCTCAGGGGTTGCATAGATGCAAGGAATACCAGCCATCCAAATCAATGACCTGAAGATCTGACTGGTCACACTGAGAAAGCTAATTACACCTCATTGTAAACTATTTAGACAAATTGGATTTAAATAATAATAAAAACACAGTCTAGAGTCCTGGGCTACATACTATTTATAAAGATACTTAACACACGTAGTATTTCTGTCATCTGACGACACCATTACTACGCAGGTGCGCTTTGACCTAGGTTGGAGCTGTCATAACTAATAGATTAAATATGGCAGCGTTGTGACTTGGACTCAAGGCAGCCATAAAAAAAAGCCCTAGCTAATTGCTTTCCCACTAATATCCTGCAGTGTACACCAAATCAGCAGTTAGTTTGGCAGTTCTAAAACGTCAACTATGATATCCACTGCACCTAGCTAGCTTGTTAAATTCCAGCATACATGCAAATTCTGGTCAAAACAGCAACCTCAGGGGGCCTGTGTTGTGCTGTCACTCATATTAAACAAATGTGCCTTGGCGCACAACCGGCTAACGAAGCTCGTAGACCCGTTGCAATAACGTTATCTTAAAACAACTGATGAAGCGTAACGTTACAAACTCTCACCTTCAGCCAGTGTTTCCTCCACGGTAACCTGATGCCGCCCAATAGTGAACACCTTCCCAATGAAACTACCGCCAGCTGAACTGGACCCGCCGCCTCCACCACCTCCAGAACCCGGCCCAGAGCTCACCAGCTCCCGGCGGGAATCGAAAAACTTCTTCATTGTCTCCATGTGTCCAGAAACGCGAGGAGGGGGGCAATAACTTTTATAATGTCAATACAATGATAAAACAATAATTCCAGGAAGACTGGCTTAGGACCACCGCCACGGGATTCGCATGTCATTCAAAGTGGCCCGACTCAGACAACTAACATTAGCTTTCAGGCTAAGAATAAGCAGTAAGACGAGTCACCCTCAAACAAAATGAGCGACAATGATGTAACGGTAATTTAGCAGGTATGTAATAGTTTAGATATTGAACAGCTTTCCGCTGGTAGCTAGCTAGCTAGCTGTCCAGCTCTCTATGTACATTATAAGTTAGTTAACGTCAGCTAGCCAACTAATATCAAGCTAGATAGCTAGCTAGGAATAGTGTCATCACTCAGATTCGCTTAGCTAGCTTGCCACGTATCGCTTTCATAGTTCCAAATACAAGAGAATAACGTTAGCTAGGCTAACCAGCAAGCCAAGACAGCTAGCTAGCATGCAGGCTAAGAGCATTCGAGGAGAAATAAATCATTTAGCTTTGCTTAACAGCTAGTTATCCTACCAACGACAGCTCCGACTACAAGCCGTCAATGCTAGCTCGTTATACAACCTTTGTCAACACTTGCGGGGTTCTTTTCTTTCCGTCACATTCCAAATGCACGTTCAAAACATTGTGCCCGTTAAGTAGCAGAAACTGCCAGCTAGCTAGCTAATGAGTTTGCTGTTAGCTCGCTAAATATTACTATGCGAGTTGGATGTCAGATGCTGATTTAACGGTAGCTAGCCAGTTGGTTTATTTTTTAGCCATCATAAATTACGTAGTTAGTAGCTTCCCAGTCAGCTAGTGGTTTTCATCAAAACCCTATTTCCAGCGTGGATAGATTATTTTATCATTGGAAACGTCTCCATCCAGCTTCCGTCAGCTAGACAGTTATCCAGCAAATTGTATCCGCTGTGCAACGTCTCGCTATATCCCCAATGTCCAGTGTCACCTTTATTTTCTGTGCCAGCTCGCTATTTTCTGTTAACCTTTAATGTACTCCCCCCGATCTAGTATCTGATCTCTGAACAAGGCTGACTAAGGTTAAGTCAATGAATGGTGCAGATGTGTTTGTTCGTAAACGTCAGCCAGTGGTTGTCCAAGGAAATACGAAACAGGAAATTTGGAAACGGTTTAGCCAGCTAGCCCCTCTTTTTATGTAAGCTGTTCTGTGCCTAAACGTTTCTATGCAGTGCAAGGATTTGACGGTATACAGCCGTGTAAAATATATGTGTGTAGTTATAGGCTATGCATGGCAAAAAAAGAGAAAATAGTTCATAATTAATAGATTTTAATGCCAAATATTCGCGTTGTGATTGTTGTCTGGGAATTGTAGTCCGCCTACAGTATCGTCGTGACAATTGTGACGCTATAATTTGTAGTTCTTGATTTAGGCTACCCACAGCTGCGATAGTGTTAGTAATGTGTTAAGAATACTTTTATTTATTTATTTAAGCAAGGGAGCCCCACTGAGACCAAAGTCTCTTTTTCAGGTGGGCCCTGCGTACATACAAGAAACATTACAAGTATGGGCTAATATACAGAGATATAGTAAAATATAGGGAAAAGAAATAGACATGTATACAAAAAAATAACATTATAATAATACAATAAAATAAATAAAAATACAAATAAAATGCACTTTCTTGGCATAGATAATATTGAACATTATGCTATGCAGATACATGTGCTCCCCATCTCTAATAAATGAACTACCAGATATTTAAAGTGTTCAAAAGACACCAGAGAGGTCAGCTTGAATGATTCTTGAAATTTGTTCCACATATAAGGTGCTGAAACATTAAAGGCATTTTCACCCAATTCAGTCCTAAAACGTGGTATGTCTAATAATGAGATCCAACCCTGAGATCTAATAGAATAATTAGAGGTTTTAATTGAAATAAGCTTGGTTAAATAGAGAGGGAGTTTCACAAGTAAAGTTATATAAATAAATGAAATACCACGCTGTTTCCTCTGTAGGTCTAGAGAGAACCAACCCACTGAGCGGTACAAGTCACAATGATGAGTTCTAAAGCCATCACCCGTGATAAACCATAGTGCGCTATGATAGATGGCATCCAGAAATTTTAAAACACACATAGGGGCATGCATGAATGTCACCATAATCTAACACTGGTAATATTGTAGCCTGCACAATCTTTTTCCCATTATCGATAGACAGGCAGGACTTATTCCTATAAAGGAAGCCAAGTTTAGGTTTAAGCTTTTTTGTCAAATTGGTTATATGTGATCTGAAAGAAAAATCACAATCCAACCAAAAACCTAGATACTTGTATTGTTTGATGTGCTGAACCTCAGTATTATTCAACATAAGTAGGTCAGCACCTGTGAGATCAATGTTATAAAAAGAAAAAATCATATATTTTGTTTTATTCACATTCAAGACTAGTTTCAGACTGGCCAGTGCCCATTGTATCTCAATAAAAGCAGCTTGTAAATATGCAAGTGCTTGCTCGCTCGTAGACACTGAGGAATAACGTATTGTGTCATCAGCATAGAAATGAACATTGTAGTTCTCCAGTTTAGTGGCAATATTATTTATATAAATGGTAAATAATAAGGGGCCAGAATGGATCCTTGTGGAACCCCTTTAGTGACCTTTAGAAAGGGGGACTTTACCTCATCAATAACTATTGCTTGAGTTCTATTGGCTAAATAATTCTGAAACCAGTTTCTTGCATTATCATCTAGGCCAATGGACGATAACCTGCTAAGCAAAATTGTGTCACTGTGTCAAATGCCTTAGACAGGTCTATGAATAGGGCTGCACATTTTTGTTTATTATCCAATGCATTTATAATGTCATTAATGACTAGAGTGGCTGCTGTGATGGTAGTGTGGCTGGGTCTGAAACCAGATTGATGCAGGTTTAAAATGTTATTCGTGGATAGGAAAGTGCATAATTGCTGGTTTATCAATGATTCTTGTAATTTGGTTAAACATGAGAGTTTAGAGATTGGCCGGTAATTATTAAGATCACTGGAGTCACCCCCTTTAAATAATGGTAAAACATGAACAGTCTTCCAGACTGTGGGAATAGTTCCAGTAATAAATGATAAATTAAAAATATTACCTACCGGTTTACTACGATATAGTACTGCGTCTCGTACCTTATTGCTTAAGTATTGTCCGTGAAACTGCAGCTGGGTGCATCTCCCCATTTCAATGATCTGCATCGTGCAAAAGATCCCTATGTGTTCTTATTAGCCTACAGAACATGACATCATATCTTCAGAAAACCGGTCGGAGTAGGGAATACCAAGAAGTCAAAACTGCCTCAAACTGTTCTGTCTTGGTCCAGGGGCCTCATTTCTAAAATGTTCATATGCGCGGATTTGATCATAAATTAATTGTGAAACAAAGCACTGTTCTTTCTCAGGATCGTTCTTCTTATTATTTACTTTCTTCCCATTTTTCTAAACGCATCTAGTCCTACAGTTTCTATACTACCCATACAAAATGCATAACATATTATTCTACTATATATGTGTAGTATGTTGCTATTCAAAATCTTAATGGTACTAATTATAGTTTATTAATTATTAGCAGTTAATGATTAAAATTTTGGCATTTAAAGTGAATGGCACCCATTAATTCCATTTATTAGCCAAGCAGGATGATTTAGTACATGATTTAGTTACATGCTAGTTCAGCCAATAGGACACGTAGAAAATACTGAAACACCGGCATGTTTTTTTGTGCTTGTGAAGCGAGCTATAGCAAGCTGACTTAATAATAACCAAATTATTTTTCAATAGTGCTAATTTAACAACAATAATATAAAAACAGACAGGCATCATACATTTATAAAACTAAAATTTTCCCATGCAAATTGGCATACCATTGTATGAAAAGTGTATTTCGCTACCAATATCATAAAGTAGGCCTAGCCTACAGCCAGTCAGCTGTCAATCATTCTATCTAATCATAATATGAATTCTAATAACAATAATAATATTAATAAACCTTTTTCTGATTTATCCTACTTATGTCATGGTTTATGACCTTTTTCCCTTGCGGTCGTGTTCCTCGGTCGCCACATGTGGGCGCTGCTCCGTTAGTGGAGTTTTGGCTCCGTCTAGTTTTTTCGCGGAGAAGTCTCATCAGCATTTACAGGTGTGCGTGTTTTACCGGTGAGTTATTTAAGCCCA
Source organism: Synaphobranchus kaupii (assembly GCA_029718625.1). NCBI lineage: Eukaryota > Metazoa > Chordata > Actinopteri > Anguilliformes > Synaphobranchidae > Synaphobranchus > Synaphobranchus kaupii. Next base: position 36,141,978 of record CM056386.1, read on the forward strand.
TGTTCCCTTCGTTCTGGGCTTCGATATTGATTGCTTGATTGTTTTGTATTTGTGTTATTTGCATTGTCTGGTGTGAGATGTTTGTACCATTTGTGCTACTCGCCTATTTTAACGTCTCATTACTGAGGCAGGGCGTTAGTTCTTGCTGGCTCTTTGGTTACTTATCTCGTAGAAGTATGGGAGTTCTCTGCTCTATTTTGCCTTTCTATGGTTTCTCCTTATTGAGAGACCGGGCGTTCACGCTTTTACTTAGTTACTTATCTTGTAGAAGTATAGGGCAGCAGTTATTTGTGCCATTCGTCTTGTTTGGTTTTCTTAGTGAGAATCCAGGCGTTTGTGCTTCTACTCATTTGCGAGTGACAGTGAGCCGGTTAGTAGCTTCGGTACGTTTGTTCCCTGTTTTGTCTCCTTCTCGTGGACTACGTTCCCCTTTGTTGTGAGTCAGGGTTTTCTTTATTATATTGAGAGGCAGTGCGTGCTATTTTCTATTAAGTTTGCGTTGGTCTTTTGGTACAGCTGTCCGGTTCATCCTTTTTACCTGCAGGACGATTTTTTTCGGAACTGTTGTTTTGTTTGTTCTCCGGGTGTGTCTCCCTTTATGTGGAGCTTGGGCGATGTTGTGGACATGTTTGTGTGTGACTGCGCGTTTCTGAAAGTAGCCTTGGAACGTTAGCTCTCTGTTCCTTCGCCTCGTTACATATTCCTTTACTGAGAGGCTAGGGCATGTGTTTTCAATTAAGCTTGCGTTAGTCATGTTTGATAGTAAAGTTATGGGACGACGGTGCTCCGTCGGCTCGCCTGTAAAATGTTTCTCTCTCCTGGGAGATCGGGCGTTTACCCCTTTATGTTTTCTGCATGTGACTCCGAGCCTATGAAACTAGCCATGGAAAGTTATCCCTGTTCCTTCGCCTCGTTACATTCCTCTTTACCAAGAGGCACGGCGTTTATTTTCTATCAAACTCGTGTTAGTCTTTTAGCCGGTAATGTCCGGTGCAGCTGTCCGGTTTCGTCCTTTTTACTTGTGGGACGATTTTGTTCGGAACTGTTGTTCTGTTCGTTCTCTGGGTATGTCTCTCCTCATATGGAGCTTGGGCGATTTTGTTGACATGTTTGTGTTTGACTACGAGTCTCTGAAAGTAGCCTTGGAACATTAAATCTCTGTTCCTGTTCGCCTCGTTACATTCCTCTTTATGGAGAGGTAGGGCATTTATTTTCTACTAATCTCGCTTTGGTCTTTTAGCCGGTAAATGTCCGGTGCAGCCTGTCCTGTTCGTTCCTTTCGGTACCTTTCTCCGTACATGGAGTTTTTTGACGATTTTGTTCGGAACTGTTGTTCTGTTTCGTCTTTCGGTACATGTCTTCCTATAGGGAATATTGGGCGATGTTGTGGACATGTTTGTGTGTGACTGCGAGTCTGAGAGTAGCCTTGGAATGTTGAAAGAAGAGAACCCAAAAAGTGCCCACTGGACAACTGTGGTGCCCTTGTAGTACATCTGCCAAGACATCTGCACACAGTGCACGACTGGCATCAAAACAAGGCACGGCATGCCGTCCAGAAATTTGCGGTACGGAGAAATAAAATTCAGCCTGACCCCCAAAAAAAAAGACTATCACCATCCTAGCCCATGCAAATTTCCGGGATGCTATTCAGTCGTCAAGCGCATGCACTTAGTAAAAGTGCACCATTTAAAGAAGGACTCAAGAATGCCTTGAAAATGGGAAAAAGGGGGAAAAGGCTACGATGCCACCTAGGCACAGTGAAGGAGCCCTTGAAGAGACCCCCGCTCAAGAGGAGGATCAAGAAGAGGTGGAATAGTCCAGATTTTTAATCTGGCTACAGTCCCCAGATGGGGGAATGAAAAACAAAAAATAGTTCACGTTCATCTTTCACAATTTAGAATTTTGAACTAAGTTCACAGTCCCAAAAAATTAACTAGTTCACGTTCATTTCTTCCGTTTTTAAGCGGTGCAGCCGCTTCTATACGTGACGTGTCCGTCCGTCCTTCCGTCCGTTCGTAGCTTGAGATTTAAACCAATCAGGAGTCGCCTATGCGTCACATGCCCGGCAATACAATAGTAGCTTGAGAAAAGCATGCCCAGCTTCAGACAGCTCTATCTCAAAAGATATACATGTCACAGCTTAGGTATTCACACCGTAGGAATCCTGGGAACCACATGAACATTTTGATACATATTATGTCTGTGTACCTTAAAAACTGTAGTCGTGGTCACAAGTTAGAAAATGGGTTTGAAATTGAAATTACCAGCTGCCGCTAGAGTGGAGTTTTGAACATTCCACCATGTGTGTGAATGGGGAGCATGGTTTTCAAACAACACTGAATATTTTACAAACTAAAAATGTCACAGCTTAAATATTTACACCGTAGGAATCCTGGGAACCACATGAACATTTTGATACATATTATGTCTGTGTACCTTAAAAACTGTAGTCGTGGTCACAAGTTAGAAAATGGGTTTGAAATTGAAATTACCAGCTGCCGCTAGAGTGGAGTTTTGAACATTCCACCATGTGTGTGAATGGGGAGCATGGTTTTCAAACAACACTGAATATTTTACAAACTAAAAATGTCACAGCTTAAATATTTACACCGTAGGAATCCTGGGAACCACATGAACATTTTGATACATATTATGTCTGTGTACCTTAAAACTGTAGTCGTCATCACAAGTTAGAAAATGGGTTTGAAATTGAAATTACTGCCGCTAGAGTGGAGTTTTGAACATTCCACCTGTTAGCAAGGTGAGTCGCCGTATAGCAACCCCCCAAAGCAAAATCAATACAAAATCTACCACCAAGTGTTCTGCTGGACCCAGTCAGTTATGGAACGGCCCAACAATCCATGAACCCTCTTGTTGAGTTTGGAATTCCATTGTTATTGTTCTCTCAGCACGAAATCAACTCAGAGCCCTGACCTGCGGCAATACCTGCTCTCATGTGAATTCGGCAATATGTACCGATTGTTAGTGTCTCAAAAAACGGTACCTGTTTCCGAATTTTGCACAAGCGCCCCCATGAGCATGTACTGGGAACTACTGACTAATTCTCAGTTGTAGAGTGTAAGGAGATTTCGTGAAAGATACATAGTGCGAGAGAAGCTTATGATAGAAAAATATAGTTGTGCAAATATAGATTCTTTCAATCTTAACAGTTCGGGCATGAGTCCGAGTTACGTGAACTCCTGTGAGGTTATGTTTAGGGGTTGGGCGGGACCCTGGGACATTTTTTTATTTTTATATAATTTTTTTATTATTTATTTTATTTCAAAATTGTTGGTAACAATATGGTAGCAAAAAGGGACACTACCTTAACAGTTCGGGCATGAGCCCGAGTTACGTGAACTCCTGTGAGGTTATGTTTCGGGGTTGTGGGTGGGGTACGGGAATCACGAACTCACGCAGGGCGTGTCTTGCCAAGAAAAGCAGTGGGACGCGTGACGTCATATAGTACTACCCTCACACGTGATGTTTTCGGCCTATCACAGCCTTTAGTCAGTAGTTCCCAGTACAGGCTCAGGGGGCGCTTGTGCAAAATTCGGAAACAGGTAGGCTACCGTTTTTTGAGACACTAATCGGTAGCTACATATTGCCGAATTCCATGAGATCAGGCTCCTTAATGGTCATCATTCAGCAGATGATGCAGTTTATTCACAGCCTAATTAGGCTATCAAATAACTTATTTTTTAAAGGGGAAATGTGAATTGTGCTTTGGCCATAGGTTGCTTTAGCCTAATAGTTAAAAAAAAAAAAAAATTTACATTGGATTAAAGTCAGAAACGATAAATTGTAATATAATTAGCCTACTAAAAGTATTTTTATGTAATATCTTACAGATAGTAAAGTAGCCTGTACCGTTACCTTTAGTTTACCTCCTGGGATAGCTAATTGACATTTCGATACAAAACGAGGCAGGGGGATGAGAACGATTGCAGGTTTACTGATTGTCTAGCCAACATTAAGCGCTTTGCGACATGCGTTCGTGGCTTGCAATTGCGATTTCTTCGTGAACCACTCCAAAAAGTGCAGGATAAATCTATCGCATCTCACAGATCGCAGCTCGCATATTGCAACTTTTGTAAAAGAGCTCCTGGCTTATGCGCTTGATGCACTTCATCAAACTTTTTTGCTCGGACAAACAGAGGAGATTGCTTATATTTTCAGAAGGGGAACCACCGTAGTTTAGGAGCACAATCACAATCCCAGCCACTGTCGTAATTGACACCATGGTTCATGATGGGCTACTGTGGCGTGCATATGCATGAAATATTAATCTGAAAGAAAGAGCCTTCGAAGAGGATAGGCTCCGAAACTCACCCACGCGCATATCCAGACAAGGCGAGTCTCTTTGTGCGCTGAGAGACTGAGTATCAATTCGTCTCTCTATATGTAAAGCCATTCAATTCAATCAATAACCTAGTTAAATTTAGCTTCCTTCAGGTTACCTCTGAAATGATATCACCCTTTTAATTATTAATTCTGCTATTAATATAATTGATGCAGACCTGTCTGAGACGTATTCCAGGTAGGCCTAGGCCTAGCTACCCAGTGAACATTTTTGTGTTGAAATTTCAGTGAAACGCTGTCTCGCATCTAGGTGAAAAACGGGCTAAATTTGGTAGAAAAGTGACAGTTTTTAAACCGGCTCGGATGAAAACGGGCTAAACTGGGGCTAAAATAACTGCGGTAAAGTTAGTTTTATATTCGATATTCGATTTTCGGACGTCAATAGCTCTTCAACAGAACAAGCCAATGAGCTGAAAATAACAGCTCTAAATCAGAGGAGTTCAGAGAACGCAGCAAACGCTTCGTTTGATCTTTCATCGTTATTTTAATATTACAAAAAATCTCGTCAATAACTTCGAAATGACAAAGGTGACACAATCCAGAACAATTGTGTTATAATGTGGGGCATTTCAGCACCAGGGCACAACATTTAATTTATCCATTAGGCCTAATATTTATTTTTAAACGATATTTAGATGTTCGCAACGATAATTCTTCATTTAGAGTCTCGGACTGCTCAAGCCAACACGTAGGGACCGTCTAAAAAGTGCGTAATTGGTTCAGTTAAAATCTCAATCGCTTTTTTGTACGAACCAATTGTTTTAGGGTAAAGGAAATATGGAGTTAAGGGGACAAGCTTTATTTTCGCGTTAATTTCGGTTCATTTAATTTTTATAAAAAGTAATTTTTTTGTGATATTACACCTAGGCTACAGAAAAAAGTCAATAGCTCTGATATGACAGCACAAACATGCTGCAAACCAATTGCATATTGATCAGGGAACTCTCTTTTTCAGATTTCCACAACAGGGATTTATTAGGAATTAACTGCTGTTACCATATCAATAGATCTTAGATTAGAGATAAATGTTTCTTTGGTTACAATGTGTATACCAGTTAACTTTACCGCAGTCTATTAAGGTATGTATTGAGCACCAAAAAGCATGAGCAATGAATTCCATTGTAATCTCGTTCAATTTCAGTTTATCTACATCTATTTATTCCTGAATGGTGGGAAAAAGAGTGAAGTCGAAAAGGACTAAAGTTGACTTGGGACCTCAACCGACAAGCAATACATATTTGGTCTCTTTACATAACTCCTTATCTTAATCTTAATCTGTAGAAAATATAAAATAATAGAAAAATAGTATATTTGTTTTCAACAGCTTCCAGGACATATGGATAATAATTTTACTTCTAATCCCACATAGGACACACCTCTTGTAATTTTCACTTTGTGCATATTTATTTTTTTATGAATATTAATGGTAATTATAATTATATTATAATGAAAAAATTATAGATGTCTATTTTTTTAATAGGAAGATAATTAATTATTTTCAATGGATTCCAAGTCACATGATCCAATGACATAACAGTGATAGTAATAAATTCTACTCTTAATCCCACTTCGGGCACACTTCTTGTAATTTTAACTTTGTGCATGTTTATTTTTTAATAAATATTTTAATGGAAAAGTTATACTTTATTTTCACTAGCTTCCAGGTCACATGACCCAGTGACTCTAATCCAATGGCAAATAATTCTACTGTTAATCCCACTTAGGGCACACTTCTTGTAATTTTTAACTTTGTGCATATTTATTTTTAAAAAATATTTTAATGGAAAAGTTATACTTTATTTTCACTAGCTTCCAGGTCACATGACCCAGTGACTCTAATCCAATGGCAAATAATTCTACTGTTAATCCCACTTAGGGCACACTTCTTGTAATTTTTAACTTTGTGCATATTTATTTTTTAAAAATATTTTAATGGAAAAGTTATACTTTCTTTTCAATAGCTTCCAGGTCACATGACCCAGTGACTCAAATCAAATGGCAAATAATTCTACTGTTAATCCCACTTAGGGCACACTTCTTGTAATTTTCACATTGTGCATGTTTATTTTTTAATAAATATTTTAATGTAAAAGTTATACTTTATTTTCACTAGCTTCCAGGTCACATGACCCAGTGACTCTAATCCAATGGCAAATAATTCTACTGTTAATCCCACTTAGGGCACACTTCTTGTAATTTTTAACTTTGTGCATATTTATTTTAAAAAAATATTTTAATGGAAAAGTTATAATTTATTTTCACTAGCTTCCAGGTCACATGACCCAGTGACTCTAATCCAATGGCAAATAATTCTACTGTTAATCCCACTTAGGGCACACTTCTTGTAATTTTTAACTTTGTGCGTGTTTATTTTTTAATAAATATTTTAATGGAAAAATAATAGATTTCTGTTGTTTTAATAGGAAAATAATGGATTCTTTTCAATAGCTTCCAAGTCACATGATGCAATGACATTATGCTAATAGTAATAAATTCTGCTCTTAATCCCACTTCAGGCACACTTCTTGTAATTTTCAGGTTGTGCATGGTTATTTTTTAATAAATATTTAAATGGAAAAGTTATACTTTCTTTTCAATAGGTTCCAGGTCACATGACCCAGTGACTCATATCCAATGGCACATAATTCTACTCTTAATCACACTTCGGGCACACTTCTTGTAGTTTTCACTTTTTGCGTGTTTATTTTTGAATAAATATTTTAATGGAAAAATAATAGATTTCTGTTGTTTTAATAGGAAAATAATGGATTCTTTTCAATAGCTTCCAAGTCACATGATCCAATGACATAACAGTGATAGGAATAAATACTACTCTTAATCCCTCTTCGGGCACACTTCTTGTAATTTTCACATTGTGCATGGTTATTTTTTAATAAATAGTTTAATGGAAAAGTTATACTTTCTTTTCAATAGATTCCAGGTCACATGACCCAGTGACTAAAATCCAATGCCAACTAATTCTACTCTTTATCACACTTCGGGCACACTTCTTGGAATTTTCAAGTTGTTTAGATTTATTTTTTAATAAATATTTGAGTGGAAAAATAATAGATTTCTGTTGTTTTAATAGGAAAATTATGGTTTCTTTTCAATAGCTTCCAAGTCACATGATCCAATGACATAACAGTGATAGGAATAAATACTACTCTTAATCCCTCTTCAGGCACACTTCTTGTAATTTTCACATTGTGCATGGTTATATTTTAATAAATATTTTAATGGAAAAGTTATAATTTCTTTTCAATAGCTTCCAGGTCACAAGAACAAGTGACTCAAATCCAATGGCACATAATTCTACTCTTAATCACACATAGGGCACACATGCTGTAATTTCGACTATTTGTACATTTTATTTTTAATAATTGGAAAATAATGGATTATTTTCAATAGCTTCCACATCACATGATCCAATAACATAAAACGAATAATAAAAATGTCTACTGCTAATCCCACATAGGGTACCGCTTTTTGTATTCTCAATATCTGCTTCTTTATACATAGTACATTTTTGACTTTATACTTTATACATTTTTCAAAAAAGTCTACTGGAAAAATCATAAATTATTTTCAATAGATTCTATGTCACATGACCCAATGACTCGAAAGCAATTGCAAATAATTTACAATCAATGAATCGTATATACTAATACACTAATATAATAATAATATTTAAGTATTTATCAGCCTTTATTTATGGGAGTTGATTGAAGATGAATTTACATTCATCTAGCACATATCAGCACACAGTAAATTGGAATGTTCTAATTCCATTCCAATGTTCATTCTGCCTAATGTTCTAGCTTCAATGGAAATTGGTACATCAAACATAAAACATGACTGAACCACCAACGAATGCATACACTACAATGTGTGAAATGCACTCAAAATGTGAACATAATATCTAACATAGCCTACTGGACAAGACAGTGATTCAGTGGAAAAACTAACGTACATACAGTACGTATCCAGCGAGAAGAACCGCATAATACAAGTAGTACTACTTTCATCTCGAGGACGAAAAACTCCCGCCAGAGAATGCGTTTTCTGTAGCTGTTTGCATCATACACTGATAAAATTTTAAATGCTGTTATGCTGGGCTGTAATTTATTGTTCAAAGCATCCAATAAGAAATTGCAAACTTTGTTGAGAAGGATATACTGTCCTCGGATAAGAAAATTGTGAATAAAACTGGAATGATGTGAAATACTTCAGAGCTGTAGGTACAGTATATGGGGTTCTGCGTGCAGACGTTCCAGATAGTTTAATTGCGTTCTAAACTGGTGTGTATATCTCAAACAGCTTGTCCAAGACAATAAATGACCACTGAATTTTGAAAGGAACATCTCTTTGTGAAAAACCAAGGATAGGATTGTATATTTATTTCATATCTCGTCGCAGATATTGATATAGGATGATGTGGTATAATGATAATGACAATAATTGCACAGGTTTATTTAGCATTTTGGTTTTTCACAGCTATTTTGGCAAACGATCGGGCTATTGTTGGCTTTATCTTGTTGCTATGACGGAATCCAATTTTTGGTGGTAAAATTGTAATTTTTTTTTTATGAACTCACACAAATGCTATTGTCCATTGTGTCACGCATGGGTAGGTATAGTTGCAGGCAAGACTGGTTGGGGGGTTGCTTGTTAAATGGACTAGCTATGCAAAAGTAGTGACACTTGTAAACTCCATATTCGGCAGAATTGTCACTAATCATATACTAATAAAGCTACAACATGGAGTTTCTTGTTTCCACTCATAGTTTGGCTGCAGGAGCAACAAATGTCTCAGTTGAGAAAAATCTTGGCCCTGGCGCCCTGGTCACTAGGCATCTGCGCAAAGGGGTTAAAACCACTGGCAACATTTAGGTTGCGAATGATAGAATCCCCAATTACAACTGCGTTGCAATGCATATAGAAAAATGCATATACTGCTAAAAATGTTATTTTCATTTTAACTTCGCTTAACATTTTTCTTGCTGTGTTCAAGTGTGTTTCTTGCATAGCTTAGACTGTAGAAAGCTTTTCTTGCTCTCAACGGAGGTGAGTGGGCGGGGTTTAGAATGGAGGACTTATTTGATTGTAAACACAGGATCACAACAAGGCTAAAAATCTTGCATAGTGCACATTTAAACTTTGGTAGTTTAAATGGCAGATATAGGGAAAAAATTCCGCCCAAATTCTTGCTTTCAAAACAAAGTGGCTCATGACGTGAACCAATCAAAGAGAGAGGCCTGTTCCCGTCGTGAACCAATCCAACAATGACATTGACTTTGCGCATTCACATAACAGTAGGCCTACAGCTAGGGTTATAAGAGACTTTCCAGTCCTATCTGCATCGCCGAGCAGGACTACAGCCTGGCATAAGTTTATATACAGAATCTGAGGTCTTTATAAAATTGGCTTTCTATTTAATTTCGCTAGCCATCACTGTCAATTGTATTTTTTCAGTAAAACTGGCTCACTGAGAGATGAGCTCCTTCATTTTATTTTCTCCTTTATTTATCAGTTATGAAAACATCCTATTGTAAACGTCCAGCAGAGTACCGAATTGAGGCTAGGCGTATCAGGCAACTGTAATGTTGTCTGGGATAGATGGGAGCCTTGTTCAACAATTTACATGAATAAAAAATATTTTGTGAACCATCAGGTGACGTTAGATAGCTAACTCTGATGGGTGTTATGAATTGCGAAATGTTTTCACAACATTTGCGACCGTTGAGAAAGTTGCCTACTCCAGCTTTAACTTTGTTGGAAGTAATGCAAGTGAATAACAATGTTACATGTAAGCTTGCATTGTAATCCACTTCCATTACTTCCATTAATCCACTTCCATTTACATTAATTAGTTCCATTTTGACATATTTTACACAAGAAAGTTAGTGACAACTATTTTTTTTTTGTCATTTCATGTGCAATATCTGCACTCCCATTTCATTCTTTTCACATGGACATAAGTCTCCAGGCTCATGCCGATGCATAGTCTATGGAACCACCTGTTGCAGTGATCACAAGCAACCTGTAAAGGCACGGCAGAGATTTCATCAGTTTAACATTATTCTACATCAAAGAATAGTGTGTTTACTGGGAAACTACAGTACAACAGTGGTTTGGCTAGCATGACTAGTCATGATGTTATACAATTTATTACCATAAAAATCCAGAGTAACTGATCCAGGAAGGTATTACTGTTATTAAAGACTGTTTTATTCGATGCACTTGTACACTTTACAAATGCACAATTTGCTTCACCAGAGTTTTATTATTGCTTCTTACTTTTATTATTATATGTGTTCAAATCAGTGAATACAACACCACTTACCCAAATAGTTGCTTGATCACCCTCAGTCAATGTTATAGACCCACACAATGAACATCATTCTGTCATTACTTCTGTGTTAGACAATAAGACTAATCAGATCAGATTAGCATGCAATTTGGTATGGAGATCCATACACCCCAATATTTCATGCAATGGTGTTTTCGTTACAAAAAGTGACTATATACACTGTGAACCCCAATAGTATAGCACATTCATAAGAATAGAGTGAATTATAATCAAAACCCTTGAAATAGTTAACACAACACAAAACAATCAAGTACCATAAACTAAAGTGGGTGGTTTGATTATCAATGACTCAATGATTATCTATTTCTTTGAATTCAGAGTGATATTTTACTCTATTTTATTTATTTTATGTACTAAACTCATACATGTGACCTTTCCTGTGTAATAACACACTCACTCAGTTATTGGTTAAAATCAACTTATTGATGACTGGCGGGAAAACCCAATTTAGTAAACAATGAGAAAATGCAATGCACAATAACAGAACAAAACTCAGAAATTGTAATGGGAGTTTTATCGCTACATGGCAAAGCTACTCAAAGGAAGAAATTAGACAGTTTTTTACAGAAAATGATATGTAACATGTGTGTATATACCTGTAGGATATCTAATGTTTAGATATAGGTAAAACTATCTGGCTCCTCCATCTCTTTCTCCCTCTCCCCCCCTCACCTTATGTTTGTCTCTGTCTCTCTCTCTCACTCACCCCCACAAATATCAAAGGGAATCCTCAAGTCTTTGTCATAAATAACACCCCCCCCCCCTTCTCACGCATTAACCCAATCAGGGCAGGGATGCCCTTCCTGTGGAGTAAGGTATTTATGGGGGCCGAAGGAAAGAAGCCTCAGTTCAGTCTGGAGTTGGTGAATTAAGTTTGTCTTTTATTTTGTGGTGGTGGTTCCTTGTGCATTTCCTTTTGTTCCTGTTCAGCTGGAGGAGGGTAAATACTTTGGCAATTTCTGGCTTATCAGTCTCTCTTTACTGGTATCTTCTAAATAATGTCGGGTTTAATGTCTTCCTTTTTGTAAATTATAAGTAGTCAGCCTACATTCATTATTGAATGTATGATTTTAAGTCATTATTCTAATTGACTGTTTTTTCATTTAATAAAATTATTTAACCTTAAGAACTGATTTAGACTTGTTTTGTTTTGACTTGTTGGTTGATCCACCAGGTTACTTTTTGATTTAACTATCAGAGAATTTGACGATTTAATTGATGATTGTCATTTTTAATAATAATTATGAAATGAAATAACGTAAAATATATTTTGAATGTAGGTTAAGTGAGGGGTTTTAGCATATAATATCGCTTATGTTCAGTATTCAGAGTGGCGAACGTTTTAACAAGGGCATTGACTGTTGAAACCACTGGATTCAGAAAATACACATTGTACCTAATCCTCACTTAGCCGACATATCCATAAGACTAACGTTTATATTTTTCTTCAAAGCCTGCGCTCCCTGATTAGAGGATTTGATAGGGGCCCATGGGTCCGGCCCTAGGCGAGATCTTGAAAATGCAAATAATAATACAAATAAAATCGGACAGGCAACAATGATATTACTTTTAAAATATTTATTTATAGTGCTATAATGTATATTTGGCAGTATAGCCCACAGTAGTTCCCAGTATATTTCTCAGTATAGCTCACACAGTATAATTCTCAGTATAAATCACAGTATATTTCTCAGTATAAATCACAGTATATTTCTCAGTATAAATCACAGTATATTTCTCAGTTGACGATCTAGCCCACCCAGCCCAGCCCACGCACACCCGAGTCAGGTGACTGGTGAAATTAGGTGATTCGCCAGACATCATTCAATCATCTTTGCAGACACCTCATTTCACCAGTCACAATGTTTCTCTCGGACGTTGAGCAACGTGGCGATTATTATTTGTAAAAAAATTTTTTTTTTTAAATATACATTTTTATTAAATTTTTTTTTTTAACTATGAGGGGGCCCTTAACCCTTTCAGGGGCCCTAGGCGACCACCTATATGGCCTATAGGACGGGCCGGCCCTGGGTGCCCGTGCGGCACGGTGGTGCAGTGGATAGTGCTGTCGCCCTACAGCAAGAGAGCACTGAGTTTGAATCCCGGCCGAGGGCCTTTCTGTGTGGAGTTTGCATGTTCTCCTTCTGTCCGCGTTATATTAAATAATCCATTATTTTCCTATTAAAACAGAAATATATAATTTTTCCATTTGAATATTTATAAAAAAATAAATATGCACATATTGAGAATTCCAAGAGCTGTGCCCTATGTGGAATTAAGAGTAGCATTTTTTATTATAAGTTACAGTCAAGCCGGAAAGTCTGCACACCCCTTTCACCTTCTCCACGTTTTATTATGTTACAGACCTATTCTACAATAGAGTTCATTTTTTGCATATTTTCTAAAAACCTGCTTTCACTTTGTCATTATTGGCTATTGTGTGTAGATGTTTGAGGCAAAAAATGAACTCAATCTATTGTAGTATAAGTCTGTAATGTAATAAAACGTGGAGAAGGTGCAGACTTTCCGCCTTGACTGTATACAGTATGTCATTGGGTCATGTGATTTGGAAGCTATTGAAAATAATCCATTATTCTCCTATTAAGAAAACAGAAATCTTTTATTTCTCAATTAAAATATTGATTATACACGGTCAAAATTACAAGAGATGTGCCCTATCTGGGATTAAGAGTAGAATTATATGCCATTGGATATGAGTCACTTTGTCTTGTGACCTGGACACTATTGAAAAGAAATTATTACTTTTCCATTCAAATATTTGTTAAAAAATAAGTATGTACATATTGACAATTCCAAGAGTTATGCCCTATGTGGTATTAGCAGTCAAATTATTTGGTATTGGTTGTAAGTCATTGGGTCATGTGACTTGGAATCTATTGAAAAGAATCCAACATTTTCCTATGTGACCTTAAAATATTTATAAAAAAATAAAGAAGTAAATATTGAGAATATAAAGAGGTGTGCTTGATGTGGGATAAGGAGTACAATTATTTGGTATTGGCTTTAAATCATTGGGTCATGTGACTTGGAAGCGATTGAAAAGAATCCATTATTTTCCTATTAAAATAATATAAATCTATTATTTTTCCATTAAAATATTTATTAAAAAATAAATATACAGAAAGTGAAAATTACAAGAAGTGTGCCCTAAATGGGATTAAGAGTAGAATTATATGCCATTGGATGTGAGTCACTGGGTCATGTGACCTGGATGCTATTGAAAAGTATGTATGACTTTTTCAATAAAATATTTATTCAAAAATGAACATGCACAAAGAGAAAATTACAAGAAGTGTGCCCTAAATGGGATTAAGAGTAGAATTATGTGGCATTGGATTTGAGTCACTGGGTCATGTGACCTGGAAGCTATTGAAAAGAAAGTATAACTTTTCCATTAAAATATTTATTGAAAAATAAACACACATAAAGTGAAAATTACAATAAGTGTGCCCGAAGTGTGATTAAGAGTAGAATTATATGCCATTTGAATTGAGTCACTGGGTCATGTGACCTGGAAGCTATTGAAAAGAAAGTATAACTTTTCCATTAAAATATTTATTAAAAAATAATCATGCACAATGTGAAAATTACAAGAAGTGTGCCTGAAGTGGGATTACGAGTAGAATTTATTACTATTAGCATAATGTCATTGGATCATGTGACTTTGAAGCTATTGAAAATAATCCATTATTTTCCTATTAAAACAACAGAAATCTATTATTTTTCCATTCAAATATTTATTAAAAAATAAATATAAACAACGTGAAAATTCCAAGAACTGTGCCCGAAGTGTGATTAAGAGTAGACTTATGTGCCATTGGATATGAGTCACTGGGTCATGTGACCTGGAAGCTATTGAAAAGAAAGTATAACTTTTCCATTAAACTATTTATTAAAAAATAACCATGCACAATGTGAAAATTACAAGAAGTGTGCCCGAAGAGGGATTAAGAGTAGTATTTATTCCTATCACTGTTATGTCATTGCATCATGTGACTTGGAAGCTATTGAAAAGAATCCATTATTTTCCTATTAAAACAACAGAAATCTATTATTTTTCCATTAAAATATTTATTAAAAAAAATATATAAACAACGTGAAAATTCCAAGAAGTTTGCCCGAAGTGGGATTAAGAGTAGAATTATATGCCATTTGATTTGAGTCACTGGGTCATGTGACCTGGAAGCTATTGAAAAGAAAGTATAACTTTTCCATTAAAATATTTATTAAAAAATAACCATGCACAATGTGAAAATTACAAGAAGTTTGCCCGAAGAGGGATTAAGAGTAGTATTTATTCCTATCACTGTTATGTCATTGCATCATGTGACTTGGAAGCTATTGAAAAGAATCCATTATTTTCCTATTAAAACAACAGAAATCTATTATTTTTCCATTAAAATATTTATTAAAAAATAAATATAAACAAGGTGAAAATTCCAAGAAGTGTGCCCGAAGTGGGATTAAGATTAGAATTATATGCCATTTGATTTGAGTCACTGGGTCATGTGACCTGGAAGCTATTGAAAAGAAAGTATAACTTTTCCATTAAAATATTTATTAAAAAATAACCATGCACAATGTGAAAATTACAAGAAGTGTGCCCGAAGTGGGATGAAGAGTAGAATTTATTACTATTAGCATAATGTCATTGCATCATGTGACTTGGAAGCTATTGAAAAGAATCCATTATTTTCCTATTAAAACAACAGAAATCTATTATTTTTCCATTAAAATATTTATTAAAAAATAAATATAAACAACGTGAAAATTCCAAGAAGTGTGCCCGAAGTGGGATTAAGAGTAGAATTATATGCCATTTGATTTGAGTCACTGGGTCATGTGACCTGGAAGCTATTGAAAAGAAAGTATAACTTTTCCATTAAAATATTTATTAAAAAATAACCATGCACAATGTGAAAATTACAAGAAGTGTGCCCGAAGAGGGATTAAGAGTAGAATTTATTACTATTAGCATAATGTCATTGGATCATGTGACTTGGAAGCTATTGGAAAGAATCCATTATTTTCCTATTAAAACAACAGAAATCTATTATTTTTCCATTGAAATATTTATTAAAAAATAAATATAAACAACGTGAAAATTCCAAGAACTGTGCCCGAAGTGTGATTAAGAGTAGAATTATGTGCCATTGGATATGAGTCACTGGGTCATGTGACCTGGAAGCTATTGAAAAGAAAGTATAACTTTTCCATTAAAATATTTATTAAAAAATAACCATGCACAATGTGAAAATTACAAGAAGTTTGCCCGAAGAGGGATTAAGAGTAGTATTTATTCCTATCACTGTTATGTCATTGCATCATGTGACTTGGAAGCTATTGAAAAGAATCCATTATTTTCCTATTAAAACAACAGAAATCTATTATTTTTCCATTAAAATATTTATTAAAAAATAAATATAAACAACGTGAAAATTCCAAGAAGTGTGCCCGAAGTGGGATTAAGAGTAGAATTATATGCCATTTGATTTGAGTCACTGGGTCATGTGACCTGGAAGCTATTGAAAAGAAAGTATAACTTTTCCATTAAAATATTTATTAAAAAATAACCATGCACAATGTGAAAATTACAAGAAGTGTGCCCGAAGAGGGATTAAGAGTAGAATTTATTACTATTAGCATAATGTCATTGGATCATGTGACTTGGAAGCTATTGGAAAGAATCCATTATTTTCCTATTAAAACAACAGAAATCTATTATTTTTCCATTGAAATATTTATTAAAAAATAAATATAAACAACGTGAAAATTCCAAGAACTGTGCCCGAAGTGTGATTAAGAGTAGAATTATGTGCCATTGGATATGAGTCACTGGGTCATGTGACCTGGAAGCTATTGAAAAGAAAGTATAACTTTTCCATTAAAATATTTATTAAAAAATAACCATGCACAATGTGAAAATTACAAGAAGTGTGCCCGAAGTGGGATGAAGAGTAGAATTTATTACTATTAGCATAATGTCATTGCATCATGTGACTTGGAAGCTATTGAAAAGAATCCATTATTTTCCTATTAAAACAACAGAAATCTATTATTTTTCCATTAAAATATTTATTAAAAAATAAATATAAACAACGTGAAAATTCCAAGAAGTGTGCCCGAAGTGGGATTAAGAGTAGAATTATATGCCATTTGATTTGAGTCACTGGGTCATGTGACCTGGAAGCTATTGAAAAGAAAGTATAACTTTTCCATTAAAATATTTATTAAAAAATAACCATGCACAATGTGAAAATTACAAGAAGTGTGCCCGAAGAGGGATTAAGAGTAGAATTTATTACTATTAGCATAATGTCATTGGATCATGTGACTTGGAAGCTATTGGAAAGAATCCATTATTTTCCTATTAAAACAACAGAAATCTATTATTTTTCCATTGAAATATTTATTAAAAAATAAATATAAACAACGTGAAAATTCCAAGAACTGTGCCCGAAGTGTGATTAAGAGTAGAATTATGTGCCATTGGATATGAGTCACTGGGTCATGTGACCTGGATGCTATTGAAAAGAAAGTATAACTTTTCCATTAAACTATTTATTAAAAAATAACCATGCACAATGTGAAAATTACAAGAAGTGTGCCCGAAGAGGGATTAAGAGTAGTATTTATTCCTATCACTGTTATGTCATTGGATCATGTGACTTGGAATCTATTGAAAAGAATCCATTATTTCTGTTACGTATCAGTTACGGGACGAACCCAAGTGCAACGACCAGGAGACAGATTCACAAAAAAGGAGTTTTTAATAAATTAAGTGTTGGGGTAGTCCCAACACTGTACAGGAATGGCAACACACAGAATAACACAGGTATTGCCTGGAAGCCCGGGGCGGGCTGCTCCAAGCCGGAGCTGGACTGGAGGATCTGGAACTTATCGTTCCAAGCCGGAACTGGACTGGACAGGAACTGGACCGGGAGGTCCACACGGGAATCAGGGTCTGGAACGGAATGTTCCAAACCGGAACTGGACTGGACTGGAACTGGACCGGGCGGTCCACACTGGAATCAGGGTCTGGAACGGAATGTTCCAAACCGGAACTGGACTGGACTGGAACTGGACCGGGAGGTCCACACTGGAATCAGGGTCTGGAACGGAATGTTCCAAACCGGAACTGGACTGGGCTGGAACTGGACCGGGAGGTCCACACAGGAATCCGCGTCTGGAACGGAATGTTCCAAACCGGAACTGGACTTTGAATAGGTAGTGATACGACTCACGCCTGGACTGGACTGGAACTAGCAGGGGAGCGACTCACTACGGCAGGGCTGGAACTGGACCGGAATGACTGCACCGGTACAGGACAAACAAAAACAGAGGGGGATTAGTGCAAGGAAAGGCACGGGAAGGACCGGGAGGTTCTCACGGAGGTGCAGGGCTTGGCAGGTAGGTGAATGATGAAGCACGGCAGGGCAGGGTAGTGTGGCGTAGCTGCGGTAGGTCCGGATGGAGCTGACTGGTCTCCAGAGCTCCCGGAACCGTAACCGAAGACCTTGGTGGCTTCTTCGGCTGGACAGGAACAGCTGGAGGGTAGCCAGGAATAACGCCACCGCGGAGCCTACGCGAGCAGGAGGTGGAGGTACCGCAACACACACAACGAACACCGGCTTACGAACACTGCTGCTGAAGAGTGGGAGCTGGGTTAGGTGGAGGAGAAGGGAAACAGGTTAGCTACATTCACAACAGGAAATAACTGGGGAGGTAAACTACCAATCCGTAGTTTCGAGCGGAACCAAATGCTGTAAGGGGATAATATCCCACAACCAAGCGAGTAGTTCGAAGTAAAAGACCAGATAACACAACGAGCACTAACACCAAGTGACGATAGTTAACGAACTGGCGCCGACTGGCAGCCAGCCGAAAGACTATATAGTGAGGTTAATGACAGAACTAAATAAGGAACAGGTGTGGAAATAAAACGGGAGTGATTGCGAAACACCAGGTGAGGAAATGCATGCAACGAGGGGGAAGGAGTGAAAGGCGGAAGTAAGACAAAACAACCAGACGAACAAGACAGGGAAGGACACGCCTAGTCCGCAGCAGCGGGGAAAACACGGACAAAAGGATCCAACATGACACGGAGGGAAAACAGGAAAACACGGAAAACGAACAGGAAGGGAGCGGAACATTACAATTTTCCTATTAAAACAACAGAAATCTATTATTTTTCCATTAAAATATTTATTAAAAAATAAACACGCACAAAGTGAAAATTACAAGAAGTGTGCCCGAAGTGTGATTAAGAGTAGAATTATATGCCATTTGAATTGAGTCACTGGGTCATGTGACCTGGAAGCTATTGAAAAGAAAGTATAACTTTTCCATTAAAATATTTATTAAAAAATAACCATGCACAATGTGAAAATTACAAGAAGTGTGCCCGAAGTGGGATTAAGAGTAGAATTTATTACTATTAGCATAATGTCATTGGATCATGTGTCTTGGAAGCTATTGAAAAGAATCCATTATTTTCCTATTAAAACAACAGAAATCTATTATTTTTCCATTAAAATATTTATTAAAAATAAACACGCAAAAAGTGAAAACTACAAGAAGTGTGCCCGAAGTGTGATTAAGAGTAGAATTATGTGCCATTGGATATGAGTCACTGGGTCATGTGACCTGGAAGCTATTGAAAAGAAAGTATAACTTTTCCATTAAAATATTTATTAAAAAATAACCATGCACAATGTGAAAATTACAAGAAGTGTGCCCGAAGTGGGATTAAGAGTAGAATTTATTACTATTAGCATAATGTCATTGGATCATGTGACTTTGAAGCTATTGAAAATAATCCATTATTTTCCTATTAAAACAACAGAAATCTATTATTTTTCCATTCAAATATTTATTAAAAAATAAATATAAACAACGTGAAAATTCCAAGAACTGTGCCCGAAGTGTGATTAAGAGTAGACTTATGTGCCATTGGATATGAGTCACTGGGTCATGTGACCTGGAAGCTATTGAAAAGAAAGTATAACTTTTCCATTAAACTATTTATTAAAAAATAACCATGCACAATGTGAAAATTACAAGAAGTGTGCCCGAAGAGGGATTAAGAGTAGTATTTATTCCTATCACTGTTATGCCATTGGATCATGTGACTTGGAAGCTATTGAAAAGAAAGTATAACTTTTCCATTAAAATATTTATTAAAAAATAACCATGCACAATGTGAAAATTACAAGAAGTGTGCCCGAAGTGGGATTAAGAGTAGAATTTATTACTATTAGCATAATGTCATTGGATCATGTGACTTTGAAGCTATTGAAAATAATCCATTATTTTCCTATTAAAACAACAGAAATCTATTATTTTTCCATAAAATATTTATTAAAAAATAAATATAAACAACGTGAAAATTCCAAGAAGTGTGCCCGAAGTGGGATTAAGAGTAGAATTATATGCCATTTGACTTGAGTCACTGGGTCATGTGACATGGAAGCTATTGAAAAGAAAGTATAACTTTTCCATTAAAATATTTATTAAAAAATAAACACGCACAAAGTGAAAATTACAATACAAGAAGTGTGCCCGAAGTGTGATTAAGAGTAGAATTATATGCCATTTGATTTGAGTCACTGGGTCATGTGACCTGGAAGCTATTGAAAAGAAAGTATAACTTTTCCATTAAAATATTTATTAAAAAATAACCATGCACAATATGAAAATTACAAGAAGTGTGCCCGAAGTGGGATTAAGAGTAGAATTTATTACTATTAGCATAATGTTATTGGATCATGTGACTTTGAAGCTATTGAAAATAATCCATTATTTTCCTATTAAAACAACAGAAATCTATTATTTTTCCATTACAATATTTATTAAAAAATAAATATAAACAACGTGAAAATTCCAAGAATTGTGCCCGAAGTGAGATTAAGAGTACAATTATTTGCCACTGGATTTTAGTCACTGGGTCATGTGACCTGGAAGCTATTGAAAAGAAAGTATAACTTTTCCATTAAAATATTTATAAAAAAACAACCATGCACAATGTGAAAATTACAAGACGTGTGCCCGAAGTGGGATTAAGAGTAGAATTATGTGGCATTGGATTTGACTCACTGGGTCATGTGACCTGGAATCTACTGAAAAGAAAGTATAACTTTTACATTAAAATATTCATTAAAGAATAAGTATACACAAAGTGTAAATTACAAGACGTGTGCCCTAAATGGGATTAAGAGTAGCATTTATTACTATCACTGTTATGTCATTGGACCATGTGACTTGGAATCCATTGAAAATAATCCATTATTTTCCTGTTAAAACAATAGACATCTATAATTTTTCCATTATAATATAATTATAATTTCCATGAATATTATTAAAAAATAAATATGCACATAGTGAAAATTACAAGAGGTGTGCCCCATGAGGGATTAGAAGTTAAATTATTATCCATGTGTCCTGGAAACTATTGAAAACAAGTCTCCTATTTTTCTATTATTTTCCACAGATTAAGATTAAGAGTTATGTAAAGAGATCAAAATATGTATCGTCATGGGTTGTCGTCAACTTGAACCCTTTTCGACTCCACCATTTTTCTCAGCATTCAGGAATATATAGATGTAGATAAATTGAAATTGAACGAGATTGCAATGGAATTCATTGCTCATGCTTTTTGGTTCTCAATACATACCTTAATAGGCTGCGGTAAAGTTAACTGGTATACACATTATAACCTAAGAAACATTTATCTCTAATCTAAGATCTATTGATATGGTAACAGTAGTTAATTCCTAATAATTCCTATTGTGGAAATCTGAAAAAGAGAGTTCCCTGATCAATATGCAATTGGTTTTCAGCATGTCCGTGCTGTCATATCAGAACTACTGACCTTTTTCTGTAGGTGTAATATCACAACAACAAAAAAACTTTATAAAAATTAAATGAACCCAAATTAACGCGAAAATAAAGCTTGTGCCCGTAACTCCATATCTCCTTTACCCTAAAACAAATGGTTCGTACAAAAAAGCGATTGACATTTTAACTGAAACAATTACGCACTTTTTAGACGGTCCCTACGTGTTGGCTTGAGCAGTCCGAGCCTCAAAATGAAGAATAATCGTTGCGAACACATACATATTGTTTAAAAATAAATCTTAGGCCTAATGGATAAATTAAATGTTGTGGCCTGGTGCTGAAAGCCCCCACATTATAACACAGTTGTTCTGGATTGTATCACCTTTGTAATTTCGAAGTTATTGACGAGATTTTCCGTAATATTAAAATAACGATGAAAGATCAAACGAAGCGTTTGCTGCGTTCTCTGAGCTCCTTTGATTTAGCTAGAGCTGTTATTTTCAGCTCATTGGCTTGTTCTGTTGAAGAGCTATTGACGTCCGAAAATCGAATATCGAACATCGAATATAAAACTAACTTTACCGCAGTGCTAAACTAAGCTATATTTACACGTTTTTCAAAACGTCTGAAAACGGCCTCTCAATCAAACGCCTTTTCGCCCCGTCTAGATCCAGGCTTTGCCTCACTGGGTAGCCTATTTATCAGTCACAGAGCAGTCTTTTCCGCCGAAATAGCAAACGTAAATTTAGAAGCCAGGCCTAGCCTACATAAACTAACTTTATATTCTTATTTTCCTCAATGTGGCGTTTTTTCATATTCAGAAAGTGTGGGTCCGGTAAAACCGTTATTTAGACATCTGACATCTAAATCAACAATCTGAGCAAACCGTGAAAATCTGCAAAGATGTGTCAATTAAAACGGAGAAAACCTGTAGCAGTAGGCTACTATCTAGGCTAGGCTTTGACCCAACATACGCGCAAACCGCAAACAG
Source organism: Synaphobranchus kaupii (assembly GCA_029718625.1). NCBI lineage: Eukaryota > Metazoa > Chordata > Actinopteri > Anguilliformes > Synaphobranchidae > Synaphobranchus > Synaphobranchus kaupii. The sequence goes on from CM056386.1 coordinate 36,164,561, forward strand.
GCAACGAGATGTGAGTAGGAGAAAAGCAGTGTTGCCAGATGCCTGAATACTCCCATAGCCTACATTTTTTCTTTAAAAATTCCCCCATTCATTTTTTAATACCCTACATTTAGGGGGAAAGCCCCCAGTCTGGCAACCCGAAGGCAACAACCAAGCTTGCTGAGTTATTTTCTTTCTTATTCAATGCGAGAAAAAGTTTGACTCGCCTTCCGCGGTTGCTATAGCTTCAAAATTAATGTAGGCTATCGCAATAACGGTTGGCTTTCTGGTTCTGGGAGGAACTGAAATTTGAGACGCCAGCCGCTCACACCCACTGAACTGAATTGGGCGACCCATAAAGCCAGTAGGCTAGATCAAGTATATGTACCCTCCCAGATTTCTGCTTTCTGCTTTCAGTTTATGCAGGGTCGTTCGGATTGAACCAGAACTGTCAGGTGAGTAGCACAGGCCTATTCATTCAAGTGAAAAAGTCTATTTAATGCTTAGAAGCCTGTACACATTTTGCACACGGGACAATGTCTGCCAACACGAGAAAAGATCGCTTTTTCGTCTGTGTTAGCGGATAGCACAGCCTAAAATACATAGGCTACAACTTAAGGACATTTTCGCGGATAGAGTAGCGAATGCCATTTTGAATGTTTCTTTGCTTTTAGATGAGATCTGTAATAGCCTAGCCTATTCCATTGTTAACCTAGCTCATTGAGCTGGCCCAGAGAAACGATAAACGTATCCTAGGCTACGCAACGACGGAGAAACAGATTGGTGGAGTTTTAAATGGTTGTCGCAGCTCGTAAAAATGACTATCGATTATTTTCCCCACGAAAGTAAAATAATAGTGTGCTTTTTATGCTGCATTCTAGGAAGTTCCACTGTAAAGTGAATTTAAAATCCTGAACCTCTAAACCGCACTTTAATTTCGGTACGGTTTTTCCTTTTACATGATCGGGACTTGGGTGAGGCGTGTGGAACCAAACTAACGTTATAACGGAAGTGAGATTGCCTAATGGTGTGATATCCTCCTTGTTTTTACATTATATTTGAGAGGTCGGTCAGAACAGTGCCCTCTTCTCTCCCAGAACGAAGGCGCGATTTGGGGAAATCACACTTTTGGGGATCAACTTTAAGTTTTGGGCTCGACCTTTGCGCAATACGGTAACTTAAAGAAATGATATCAATCGTTTCTTTTGAGCTTCATCTGGACTAACCTACTGTAGTCCTCCTCCGCTGTCATATGACTGTCTAATAACTGTGTACAATAGCATAGGCCTACTTACTGCACAAAAACATATTCATTAACAAGAGACAATACTAAAAGAATAATTATGATCATTATAGCAAAATTATCGTAGGCTAGCCTATTATAATGGACGATTTGGTGCTTTAGGAATTAATTGATATACGTAAATTAGTGAACGATTTTTACTATGAACATAGGCTACAGCATTTGGGCTGCCTAGCCTACGCCCCGAAGTCTTCCTTTTATTTATTTAAATGGTATAGTAGGCTAGCCTATAATTGTCAAAAGCGCGCTGGCGCGTAGGCTAGGCTATGCATAGCCTGATGCACATGGACTAGTGCACTAGGCTACTCTTGTATGTCCAGCCCAATTACGTGCAATAAATTATGATAGATATTTTCAACCGTAATAACATGCATTTTACTATACTTTATGCAAATCCAGGACTATTTTTTATATAATAATAATAATAGGCGAATGACATTATTGGTTTAAATGAGAGCTTAAAGCTATAGTCTATAGGCTAAGCCCTTCCAAGACAAGATGCGCTGTCACAAATAGAGCCGGAGCACTAAACATATGGTGTGCGCTTCGCCAACAGCTCAAGTTTCTGGAACACAAAAATGGCTAAATTAATGGCTTTCTCGTATTCAGAGGAAGTTTCCCATTGCCACTACAAACCTCTTGCGAGACCGTCTACAGATTAGCCTATTCATGAACACCATAAGCTTACTTGCGTTGATACCGTGTTTGTGGTTCTCTGTAACTGCCTCGTACAATTTCCATGCTACAGCATTTTTGGAAATAAAATGCACATGGGCGGAGATTGTTTCTAGTCTTATTTTGCTAATTGGATCCCAGGCAGAATGGCTAATTGTTTGAAGAGCTAAGCTGATCTGAGGGGGCATGTCAAACAGGCTATGCCTTCTGTAATTACCGGCCAGCACTACACCACACCGTAATGAGATGAGCACAGCGACAGGATACCTCTTTGACTACAGTGACATCGTCTTTGATTACAGTGATGAGATGTTGCTGTAAGTGTGACCTTTGTATGCAAAAAGACAAAACTACAGCAAAATATATGTGGGTTCAAGAGAACATAAGATGTGAATTAATTTCAAATTTTTTTTTTTTTTAATGAATTGACACTTGTTTGGGACACTTCAGAGTAAGAATTGTAAGTTAGGATATGCATGTTTGAACAATTTGTTATGTCAATGTTCTTGGAGAACAGCAGTGACTAATTTGCAAACATATCTTGTGCACTCTCCAGCCATTCTCACCAACTCGTAAAATATACATAAGGGTCTACTTGACTTTCATCAGGGCCACCTAAAGTTCATGAGATTGACAGGAGATCCAGTGTGCCAAATGAGTTACCAAGACATTGCCAAAACTGTTGTCAACATTTAAATCACTAAAATTCTTTTTCACTTTTCAGCTACATTTTCACCTCAAGGTTAAAACGCACTTTTCTGGCAAGATGGCAGCGGTAAGTCATGTCAACGCTCGCTGTGTGCATGATGGTGGTTCCAGGCCTTGGTTTGCCATTTGCATATGCACATTAAAATGCTGGCGTGTACCTTTTAATCAGTGAATTCTGACTACAGTATCACTTCCTGCATTTTCATGCAATTTTGCCGAAAAAATTTAGTTGTTTTCCATAGACGTGCTTATCAGTATGTTGCATAAGGATACTGTGAAGTTCCTCATTAAAACTTTAAGTGCAAACAAGCATCCTATTACCTGTTACTTTAAATACTTCTGCACACAGTGAGGGAACCTGAATCCACCAACTGGAATTTGCTTTGACCAAGATGCTGAACAGAAAACATGTACACCTCCTTACTATATAGATTAGAACAACTCTACGCCTCAAATTCTCCTCAACAATCCACCTTACTGTGCCCTCCCTCCTCTACCACATACACACAGACATGCACGTACACACACACATTCTGCTCTAGTCATATGTTGGCGGTTGTTGAATTGACCGTCCAGCCATGTCACTCTTCACATATTTAGACTGAAACAGAACTTCCGTTGTCTGTCAATAGTACCATCTCATTCAGCTGATCTTGGAGAGCTGGGGGTAGTGTGTGAATGTGTGTGTGTGTGTGTGTGTGTGTCAAGCTTTTCTTAAGGGAAGATAAGTCTCTCTGTGGGTGCACATGTGAATTGCGTATGAATGCTCAGTGTTTCGTGTTGTTTTTAATGAGGTGGGTTTCTGTGTTTTCCTGCAGTTGGGAAATCGCGGAGTTGTGACAGAAGCTGCTGGATTTAAGGCAGAGGAGGACGTCGAAAAACTGAGGGGAGCCATGAAAGGAGCGGGTGAGTGATGTAATTTCCTGTCAATGTCTACATCATGTTGTTACAGAGAGAAACAGCGAGTTACATAATTCCTGTAAATCTGTACACCTGTAGTTAGAGGATTGGTGAGCAACTGTATGTTCCTATCTGGCTGTGTCAGAGAATTCAAGTATGGTAGAATTATGTTTTTACATTACATTACATGCTCTTATGAAGAGCGACTTAGTGTACTAGAACACAAGTGCATCTACCTGCTTTATGAGTAATAGTGAGTGCCAGACCTGAGTATATGTAATGTCACTAAAGCACTAATTCAAATTAATTATGCTAAGCAAGAGTCAAAAATACAAATCATGAGTACATACAGATTGCATCCATAATAAGCCCTAAGAAGACAAACCTAAAACCACAAAAAAGAAATACATCACCTTAACTACCTGTTAACTTCCTGTCCTGAAGTTCATATCACCATTAAGGCCCAGTACAGACAGACTGTCCACATACTATCATAGTACAGTACTGAACTTGTACAAACACTGAAAGAAACCAATAATATAAGGATGGTGGTTCTGACCTGTGTATGGCTATTCTACTCAGTAAAAAAAAAAAAGTTGAGAATACTCAAAATTTTAAGGCAACTTCACTAAATTTTTGAGTTTTGAGCTTAACTTAGATTTTTACATTTTGAGGTTAAATTATGCCAACTAACATTCATTAGTTCAGAAAACTTGCATTTCATTGTTAGAAAAACCTAAACAATTAAATTTAAGTTTTCTGAGCAAAACTAATGAACGCTAGTTGGCATAAATTGACTTAAAAATCTAAGTGAAGCTCAAAACTCAAAAATTTAGTTAAGTAAGTTTCTTTTAAATTTTGAGTCCTCTCAACTTTTTTTTAATTTTTATCGTGCAGTATTTTACAGTACTTTTCCTTAGCACAGAATGCACCAGGGTGAATCTTTCAATTAGGTATATTTAGCCCAAACGGTTCCGTTAGCATTCTGGATCAAAATTTCCACATGCGTGACCTCATTCCTTGGCACCCTGAAATTATGTTTTCTCTTGCTCGTCTTTACAGTTGGATTTTTCATATAAAAATGCTGTCTGCCCCATGGTGAAGGGACGTGCTCATGACCTTAAGGCTGTATATCAGAGTGTTTCACACAGCTGCACTGTAGAATACTCAAAATTTCAAGACAGCTCGCTACACTGAATTTAATAATAAGTTAAGTTAATTTAAGTTATGCCAACTAACATCTATTAGTTGGGAAAACTTACATTACATTGTTAGAAAAACCAAACTCTTTATTTTAATTTGAAAAATTAAGTTTCTAAAAAACAACTAATGAATGTTAGTTGGCATAACTTGACTAGAAAATCAGTGTGTGGTATCTATTGGCTTTCACAAGTGTGGTAGAGTGTGAAAGAGTGAATAACTTTATGTGGCCTTTGAAGGCAATTAAGATGGAAAATTACCTGACTGGGCAGGTTTGTTGGTGATAAAACTCAAATGGCCTAGTGTAAATAGTGGCTTGTTTCTGTGCACTGGGGTCTTTGTAGCAGGTGTGTAATGCTGATGGTTTTAAAGTTCTTGAACGCTCATGTGTTCCAACTGACTAGTCAGGGGCGGATTTGAGGACTTTAAAAAAAAAAAAATACATATGCATAAACATATATTTACAATTACTTGTTACAAACAGGTATAACAATAGTAACAACTGTGAAAATTGTTATATCAAGATTCATACATAAATAAATGCTGTACGTTCAAAAAGCAGTAATATGTCTTTATCTATAAACCGAGGCCTTACTGCACATTGTCTGAGAAGGATATTAAGTCACACCCACCATAGACGTCTGACTTGTGTGGGGAAGCATTGTGGAACAGTGGCTGTGACCGAATATGATCCCTGTTCTCTGCCCCTTGTCTCCTGTCCATTCACACCCTTGTCTACTATGTGCCCTCTCCCCTCACTTTGTAAGCAGTGTCCAAAAGAAATCCTGCAAAACTCTTTCCAAACTAGTGAGGAAGTAGTTTGTAATATGACCCGCTCTTGTACCATAGACATGCATATACAACCTATGCCTTGTACTAAAAGTTGCAGTTTTTACTTCCGGTTTACTTCCTGAAATTGTCGGATGAGTGTGCTTCTGAATCCCCTCAACAAAACCCCGGAAATAAGGGTTTCATCCGGGGATTTTAAGTTCCCCCATTTGTGAGAAAAAGTCGCCCACTCAAAAGCTTTTTGACGAAGTTGACTCAAATAGGTGCCCTCAAAGGGGTGAAGGGATCAAATTCGGTCACGTCCATCATAGTAATGCAGCATATTTCTCTCAGGCACCGACGAGGCCGCCATAATCGAGGTCCTGGCGCACCGTACCATCGCCCAGAGGCAGCTCATCAAGCAGGCCTACAAGCAGAGCGTGGGGAAGGTGAGCCTCTGACACAGAGCTGTCCATCTTACTTCCTGCCAACACAAGATACCAATTGTGAGCTAGCTGGTGATGTCACTCTTTTCAGTCAGTGATTGTGGTCACCTTAAATTTGAATACATTTTCATATTTAAAACTTCCAAAATGCAGAACCAGTGTAATGGAGCCCAAGGTAATGGCATTCAGTGGAACTTCTGGGCACTTCACATGTTCAAAAATAATGGGCTGTCAATCACTGATTATATGAACCAATCGCAGTCAGTCACATTAGTAGCTAGTACTTGTTTTTGGGGTTTATGAAGCCTCACTCATATTACAATGTTAAATGTTTTACGTGATATTGTATTTTTAAATTTAGTTATTCCTTGCTTTTAACGACATCTAAAGAAATGAATGTGTCCACTTTATCATTTAATGGGATATGTGAGGGGAAGCAGGCTTAGTTGATGGAAGAGGTGATACTTTGGATAATACATTACTGTCAAAGTGCACCCCGATCAGTACAACAGGTGCATTGCCTGTGGTGATGCTTAGACCAAAAGATTTCAGACAGAATAACAACATTCTCCAAAGAAGAATCAATGAGGATCTAAATAGGATTTGTCTTGTGCAAAATGCTTGTGTGTTTCTCTTTGTGCATTTGTGTGTGTCTTGTGGGTTAAGTGTCAAGTCTGACAGAAAGGGCTGTTTGAATGTATGCACTGTGAGTTAATTATTAAGTCTGACTGCAAAATGTGTGTGGGCGTTGTGTCCGGTATTATCTCGGAAAATCTATTTTTCCCCCAAGGATATAATTCAAGACTCTCTTGAGAAAGGCCTGTGGACACACAGTGTACTGTTCTCAAAATGTCCTTCTTTGTGTCAATCAGTACATGAGCTAAACTAATTTAATCTAGTTTAAAGCTGCTCCAATGTCACTACACAAGATAGAGTTGTCTAAATCTGTCGTGTCAATAAAGTTATCTGTCCATGAGTCAACTAAACAAGAGAGACTTTTCTGTCTGTGAACTACAACATTATGCAGAGAAAGTAACCTTCTGGTTTGAATGATAATCAGTAGGATTGTCTTTCCAAACAATGGAGTGTAGTATCTTGCTCTCCAGTATCTTTGCTCAAAGTGTGTGAGTGGAGGCCTTCCTCAAGGGTTGAATAGCCCATGGAATGTGCAGATGCCTCACTGGCCAATCAGAAGTTGTGAGCGTGAGCCAGTCATGGGTGCGGCCTCTTCTATGACTCACTCTGACCAGAGGATTGATTCCAGCCCTGGCTAGAGCTCTACATCCCAGTGTGGTTATAAATGTGTGTCTCTAAAATCAGGATTGCCTACATCTGCATCTGCCTACTTACTAGCTCTGTTGCCTTGTTTTGGCACCAAACTCTTTTTTTCTTCTTTTCTAAATTTTTATTTTTCATGAAATTATGCTATCCACTTATTTTACACCATTTATATTTTACAACTGTTGCCCATTTATACTACTGGGGTAGTGGGGTTGTTAACACACAATTCCACAACCTCTTCTAGCCACTTTTACTGCAGCTGAGCAGATAACATATAGGAGACATATACACACCCATGATATCTTATTGTAGTCTCTGCTGTTCACACAAAGTTCACACATGATGTCTCACACACATACACGCACACACACTTCCTGTAAGTCCTCCTCCCCTCTTTATTTTCCACACACCCACCCTGGAAAGCTTGTCAGATGATTGCCTTTCGCACCTTGTTTTCTGTTGCACTCAAGATGAGGTCTGAAATGGATGCTTCCATAACTATCCTTGCTCCAGCCAGATGGAATATAAGCCACCACCTCCTCTTACACAGCCAAGTTGTTTTGTTCCGAGCAGCAGACAGACCTGTAGCAAAGTACAGTGTGTGCCATTACAGAGAGAGTTGAAACTCAGGGGATTAAACTTAGCATTTATGCATTACAGGAGTGGGAGTCCAGAGAGAGCTAATCGGTGAGCTAAACCCATGTCTCTGTATATCTGTCTGTCTTTCTACGTCAGGACCTGGATGACGATGTGAAGTCTGAGCTGACGGGTAATTTCGAGAAGGTGGTGGTGGGGTTGCTGATGCCGGCCCCCAAGTATGATGCCTACGAGCTGAAGAATGCAATGAAGGTCAGAGGTCACAAGCAGAGCGATGACTCGCTTAAGACCCTTGCATATTTCTTTTGCACTATAGCTGGATTAAGGTAAATTGGAACTGAATTCACCTGGAGAAGGGATGTCCCCCATTATGTCCTCATGGTGTCTCTGCCCCCCCCCCCTCCAGGGAGCAGGGACTGAGGAGGCCTGTCTCATTGACATCCTGGCCTCCAGAACTAGTGCAGAGATCAAAGCCCTCATTGCTGTGTATAACAAAGGTAATCTCTCTCTCTCTCCCTCTCCATTAAAAGGTGAATGAATATTGGTGTCGTGTGCTGAGCGTTCTGAGTGTCTCTCGGCTGCACTGAGGTCCTGATGTCTGAATAACACGTTATACACATGCAGAGAGTCCATGAATTATTAAACGCTTAGGGATGTGTTTCCCACTTGCTGTTGAGCGCAGTTGAAAGGTAAACATGTCCCCTCCCCCAAAGCTCGAGCTGAAAGAGGTTTTGTGGATAGTGTGTCGTCAATCAGCACTGAAAGACACACCCTTTACTTCAAGGTTACATGGGATGGTTTACTTTCTGGGGGGTTTTTAAAATATTGTTTCAGTTTTAGTGTATCTTTTTGATTGGTCCAGGCTGTTTTTTGTATGTGCAGTGAAGAATAGTGTAGACATCTTACAGACGGGTCTGATAACCAGTTGACTTTGCAGTGGCTGGTATAAACAGGGGCATTCAGGGCTTTCTGGTCTAAGCAAGAAAATACTTAATGTCAAAGCAGTTTGTACATGTTTCCAGAGGCTGTACATATGAACAGATTCATTTAATGGCATTTATTCACAATTATAAATCGGCAATTTTTATTTACTATCATCTCTCTTAATGCAGTGTCACACACAAACGAAACTGAAATTATGTGTACACCAGTGCCTTGCCATTGGTATTAATCAGAAAGCTTGAAGCACCATTGAATGTTGCTTATGAGTGTGTGCATGTGTTTAGTGAGAGTCTGGAACTCACTATTTTGTCCTGTGCAGACAATGAGCAGAACCTGGAGGACGACATCTGCAGCGACACTTCCGGAATGTTCCAGAGGGTTCTGGTCTCTCTGCTCACGGTTAGAACGCTGAAACACTCACTGCCATGACCCGTTTCGCTGCTCCACCCCGCCTGCACATGCAACGGGAAAAGGGTCACGTCACAGATTCTCAACAGGAAATCCACCAACTATGTGTCCCCCCCAGCCTGTTTTTGGCATAGACACACTTTTCTGTCACACACACACCTTTTTACTAATGGGTTAAAGGAAAATGTGCAGTGCAGTGCAGTGCTGTTGTTTGAGGACTGAAGTGGACACATATTGAATATGCTCCACCCCTTCTGTGCTGTGATTGACAGGCAGGGCGGGATGAAAGCAGTAAAGTGGACGAGGCCCTGGCGGTGCAGGACGCCAAGGTGAGGATATGGACCATGGCTGTGTCCGAATCAACACCCTTCCATACTATTCAGTATGCTAGATGAGTGCACTGGCTGAGAAAGTTGCTAAGTAGGCAAAATGTTTTCTAACTCTAGTGTACTTATTTCCAGGTTTTCGCTGATAATAGTACAGAGGATATTTTTTGCATACTGCATGTCGCATACTAAACAGTATATAGTAAACCTTACACAGTCAGCTAGTACACAGTAGACCATAGATAAGCTGTGTCAGGATCTGAGCCCTATATGAGAGGCACACAAGTGTTACCTGAGGACAGGGCGTGGCACGACAGGTTACCTGAGGACAGGGCATGGATAGAGAGGTCTCCTGTGGGCCAGGTGGTGGGAAGTGTTAGCTGAGGAGAGGTTACGGTAGAATGAGTGTTACCTGGGAGAGGGTGTGGCCTCACCGCGCCTCTGCGCTTTACAGGATCTATACGAGGCTGGGGAGGCCCGCTGGGGGACAGACGAGGTCAAGTTCATCACCGTGCTGTGCGTGAGGAACCGGGAACACCTGCTACGAGGTACCGCCCACTGCTCGTCACCACGCCCCGAACACCACACGCCCACTCTTGTTCCGTTCCTCAACGCAAGAACATTTCAACCCCATCATCACATCCTCCTCTACCTCAGCCTTCTGTGTCAGCCTCCCTCAGTGCCAAACCCACACACAAGCCTGATCTGGCTCCCTCCATCATTCCTAAAACATGGTTTATCCATCCATCCATCCATCCATTACCTATATCCACATATCCAATTTAGGGTCACAGGGGAGGGGGCTGGAGCCTATCGCAGCATGCATTGGGCGCAAGGCAGGAATCGGGAACAATACCCTGGACAGGGGGCCTGTCCATCGCAGGGCACAAACTACTGCGCGACCGTGCAACCATGGTCCAGTTCAGTTCAGTTCAATTCAAAGAACTTCATTGTCCTTCTGTTTTTAATTTTGCTTTCAAGATTGGCTCAAAAAAGAAAACAACTGCAGAGGAAAATGCTGAAAACAATAAAATTTCATGCAATTCTTGTTTAGAATGTGGCTCACTGCCCACTGCATACAGAGAGGTACAGTGCTACAGTACTACATGATCAATCAATCACAAAGTCAGTAAGCTTGTTCATGAAACACGACGTCATCCATAGCAACGAGTTCAACCCTGCCATTTCTCTTACTTAAGAGTTTGCCCCGTTCCTTATTAAAAGTTGGTCTCAGCAGCTTTGTGAATAGGTTTTAAGAGGAAACCTTTAGTGCCACTTAGGAGAACTCTTAGTGGCAAGATAAAGTGTTATACGTGAATACGGCCACAGGTCTTTTGAACAGAGGAAAAAGTGGAAAGAGCAAGTCATAAATTCCATGTCCATCTGCTTCTCTCCCTCTTTCTCTGTCTCCCTCCCTCTCTCCCTCCCTCCCCTCCAGTGTTCCAGGAATATCAGAAGCTGTCTGGGCGGGACATTGAGGACAGCATTAAGAGGGAGATGTCTGGCTCTCTGGAGGATGCCTTCCTAGCCATAGGTCAGTTCAATAGCTTTAATAGCTTTAACCCTTTTAAGGTGTAAGATCACAAATATGTGTTTTGAACAGGGGTTCTCAAAGTGCGGCCCGGGGGCCAATCGCGGCCCTCGAAAACATTTTGTGCGGCCCGCGTTAAGTCCACGTGAAAGGAAATACATATTATATTAGAAATCACGAATGGTGCATTTTAATACAGTACTGTCCCTTTAAATGTTTTACCGGTGGCACAGCGACTGGCAGCTCATGGCAACTAAAGCAGGCATTACACTGTAGTTATCGAGAAGGTTTGATAGTTGGACTTCTACAGTATCTTATCTTCATTAATATTTCCTATTTACAGTATAATTGCTAGCTAGCTTAGTAGCCTATTTGATCAGTGTTGCTATTTTTGTGAGCGCTAAAGTTAGCTCTCCATAGTTCGTTGTGAATAGAACAGGCATGGAGGAGCGTTGCAAAAAATGTTGCATCAGTGAGAAAAGAAAGTTTTAGGAGAAATGGAAAAGCTCTTACTTCGTCATACCTTACGGGCCGGATAAAGTTATGCGTTTAATCTGCAAGCAAGTGAATTCAGTACTCAAGGAGTTTAATATAAAACGTCATTATGAGACTAATCACCAGTCTTACGAACGGTTCACAGGTGATGAATGTAAGAAAAAAGAGGAACAGCTTAAAAGTGTTAAGGATCCGAGAAGGGACTGGACTCAAATGCACGACTCAGAAACAGAAATCCAAAATCCAAAAACCAGATAATTTATTACTTCGGACTAAACTCCAGAAGTATAGGGAGAAGCTTAGGGAAGGGACTGGATCCTGGGATGGCGCGAACAGGGGCAGAACGGGGGTGAGGAGCAGGCAAGAGAATGTGAGAATGTATGCGAGAGTGATTAACGGAGAAGAGAGCGTCAGGAATGCAAGCGGGGAAAGGAATGTGATAGGCAGAGGAAATGCGAGAGAGAATTAGTACAACAAAGAGGGAAAGCACGCCCAGCCTGCACCACGAGAGAGACAAACAGGAAAACGTGAAAACAAGACACGAAACGTGAAGAACGGTAAAACAAGGAGCACAAACGGGGACTGGAAGGAACGGAGAATGTAACAAAAAGAGGCTCAACAGTCAGTTTTCACGAATGTTGTGAAATCCAGTAAGGATGTAACACACGCTAGCTATGTCATATCTCACAAACTTGCCAAGCACAGTAAACCATTAATTGATGGAGAACTTATCAAGGACTGCTTCATGAAAGTGGCCGACAATGTATGCCCGGAGCAGAAGGCTAAATTCTGAGGCATAAGTTTGTCGAATGACACAGTAACACGCCGTATCGAAGATTTGGGCAATGACATCAAAGAACAATTAAGAGAATGCACAGAGAACCTGGGCAAGGGAGCATTTTCCATCGCACTGGATGAGAGCACATCTCGGATACAGAGAAGTTTTCATTCGGACTGTAGCAGAGGATTTTGAAATAGGCGAGGAGTCTCAAAGACAGAACGAGAGGAAGTGATATATGTGATGCTGTGTGTCGTGCTCTTGACATTACATTACAATTATTTGGCAGACGCTTTTATCGAACGCGACGTACAATAAGTGCATATTGAAGGTCATTGACGCGACTACAAAGCACAACTTTCTCACAGCGAAGGAGCTATCCCTAGTAATAAACATGAGTAGTACACACAGTCAGCTATACATTCTGAACTATAAAATAACCACAAAAAAAAAAAAAAAGTTAAATAGAAAACAAGCAAAAAACAGGAAGCGAGTACTATAGAATGGCCCTATATAGGTAGTTTAGTCGAGGTGGAGTCTGAAAATGTGTGTTTTCAGACCACGGCAGAAAACAGACAGTGTTTTAGCTGAGCGCAGCAGAGTGGGGAGTTCGTTCCACCACTGGGGAGCTAAGGTGGAAAAGCTCCGCAGTCGGGACGAGCGGGAGCCGTTAACACGGAGGGAGGGAAATGCAAGTCGCCCTGCAGCAGCACAGCGAAGTGGTCGAGCAGGATTAAGTCCTGGATTAAGTCCTGTAGGTAGGAGGGGCCTGACCTTTCGGCTGCAGTGTAGGCCAGGGTCAGAACTTTGAACCTGATCCTGGCCACAAACTGCAGCCAGTGGAGTGACCTCAGCAGGGGGGTTGACGTGTGAGAACTTCGGGAGGTTGAACACAAGCCGAGCAGCCGCATTCTGGACCAATTGTAGGGGCAGAATGGCACAGGCTGGTAGGCTTGCGAGAAGGGAGTTGCAGTAGTCCAGACGTGAGGTGACCATGGTCTGGACAAGAAGCTGGGTGGAGTAGGTGGTCAGGTACGGCCGATTCCTCCTGATGTTGTACAGGAGGAACCTGCAGGACCGTGCCATTGCCCTGATGTGTTCTTTGAAGTCCAGCTGGTCGTCTAGGACCACCCCCAGGTTCCTTGCAGAGCGGGAGGCGATCACCATGGTTCCGTTGACGGTGATGGACAGATCTAGGAGCGGGGAGGTCTTGATTCATACAATGTGAAGTTGTCATCCATGGTCGGTGTCACAACAGATGGAGCACCTGCGATGATCGGGAGTAAGTCGGGTGCTGTTTTGTTGCTCCATGACAGTCTCCAAAAACGGAGTTACAGACATAATTCAGTATCATTGAATAATTCATCAAGAGGCCCTTGCTGCCCATACACTTGAAATGAGATATGTTATGGACATCGTTGTCAAGACAGTTCATTTCATCAAGTCCAGAGGCCTGAATCACAGCCGATTTAAAACCTTTTTGGAACAATCTGAGGTGGAATTTGGTGATGTCGTCTACTTCACAGCTGTGTGGTGGCTAAACAGAGGTGCCACGCTGAAGCGTTTTTTTTTTATTTGAGGAATTCATGCGCACAAAAGATTTGCTGCAGCTAAGTGACACTGAATGGCTTTGTGACCTAGCGCTCCTTGTAGATCTTACCACCTTGCTCAATGATCTCAGTGTGAAGCTGCAGGGCCATGGGAAGCTCATTTCCACTCTGCTTGACAGCGTCAAGGCTTTCCAGAGAAAACTTCAGTTGCTGTAGGGACAGCTGCAGGGAAAGCCGAAAGCAGGGAATCTAACCCATTTCCCAACCCACAATGCACTCATGGGGGAGCATGGAAACCTTTTGCATCACCTGCACTCAGACAAAAACAACCAGATCATGGAAAACCTGCAGGAGGAATTCCGTCGCTGCTTCTCGGACTTCAGATGCCACGAAAACTCCGATATCTTCCAAGATCCTTTCAAATGTGTTCCTGAAGAAGGAGCTGCAGGAATGCAGTTCGAGCTCATCGATCTACAGGAGAGTTCCCAGGCGAGAGTATCATTTCGAGAACAGAGCCTCATCGACTTCCTAATTATTTATATTACTACCGTTTCAATGAATTACTATGAACCTTTCTTCTTTTTTTTTTGCTACTGTGATTAAACTGCTTTTACAGTTATAATGCACGGCATGGCATTACATATTGGTAATGCATGACGGTAGAAAAGACATTTCTATGTAATAGCACAGGTGTATGTGATCTGTCCAGTGTATTTAAGCTGTTTGGTGTGTATATAATGACACAGTGGTATCGTGTGTTATGTTATTCCACAGTGAAGTGCATTAGAAGCAGGCCTGCTTTCTTTGCGGAGCGACTGTATAAATCAATGAAGGTAGGCACTGTCTCTCATGTTATTTTTCTGGGCCCCTTTTGGTCTAACGTTTAATTTTGGGGCACAACAGTGACATCGCAATATTGTCAGTGGTGCATACTGAATTAATTCAAAATAGCTTCCTACTGAGCAACACGTGGTAGAGACATGCTTTATCTCCCAAAAATGTGGGCATGGACTGTACACATCTGCACCTGTGTGCCTGTTGTATTTTGTATACAGTACATTGAAGTTTGCATGTACAGATTACGTTTGCTTGTGAATGTTAGCAAATCTATGTGTGAGTGTGTGTGTGTGTGTGCGTGTGCTATATGCAAGTGTATGTATATGTGTGAGTCTATGCATGTGTATCTGTATACATGTGTGTATGTATATGTGTATGTGCATCTGTATGTATGTGTGAGACTGTATGAATATACAGTACATATGCATACAGACACACATAGATACAGATGCACATACACATACTGACTCACACATACAGATACATACCGGGGGTGGACAAAATATCAGAAACACCTACAAAAACGGAATAACTACTAACTAATAACGAGTAGGCCCACCCTTTGCCTTCAAAACAGTTTCAATCCTTCTAGGGATGCTGTCATACAATTTGTATGTCATACAATTGTTGTTCAGGCCATGGAAGGCTTTGTACGTCATCCTTGTGTTCTTGGAACCATTCTTTAATGTGTTTAGCAGTGTGTATGGGGGCGTTATGTTGGAATATGGGGACATCATGAGGGAACCGTGTTTGCACCATAGGGTGCACCTGGTCTTGTAAAATGGCTTCATATCGTTTGCCCATTATACATCCATGGAGAGCAATCATTGGACCCAATGAGTCTCATGAAATGGCTGCCCATACCATTACAGAACCACCACCATACTTAAAGCCCCAGGGAACAAAGCCTAAAATCGTTAGAATCTATGTATGACATCAAACTTGAGTGTGTTATTAAGCATCCACCAAAGTTTGAATGAAACAAATATATATAAATATGATAAAACACTTCTCAAAAACAGCTGAATTAGCTGATCAGACCTGTATTAGGACGGTCGGTGCGTGGTCGTAATATTCTAATGAGTACGCTTGATTTCTGTCCAAGAAGACACTTGGCATCACACACAACAAAAATACAAAATGCTGGAGAGAATCAGGGTTGTACAACCATATGTACAAACTTACCGACACTGAATTTGAGAGAAATTCAACAACCAGATAACCCGCGTTCTCTGGCTTCACAGGTGGTAACGGAATGTTGGGTTTCAACATACTGAGTTTCCATGTAATAATAAACCACACTTCTTAACTTTGTTATAACATTTGTTTCGTCCAATAAAGACGTGGGTATTGCTGGTAGTTAGCTAGCTAGTTGACATTGGGTAGCTTGCATGTTGAATGCCATGAAATTGTTTGGTTGGTTACCCTGTCAACTAAAGCTCCGTTTCAGTTCTGTGCTTTAACAAAAAAATCAACTGCGCTGTACCCAGCACCGGCGAGCACAGCAATGAGAAGGCATATGTGACATTATTATCTAACGTTAGTGCGACACGCCCTATCTAACGTTAGTGCGACACGCCCAACGTTAGCCAAGATACACGTAACGTTACTGAAAGTAGTAGCTAAATCCACAGGGCTAGCTAACACACTGGCTGTGTTCGAATAAGGCATTAATGCGGGAACGCATTAGTTTTGACAAATGCTGGTGGGAGGGACAAGCGATATCAGCCTTGTGATTGATTTGGGATTAGTGACATCACCATTCCCACTTTTAGTACTGCCCAACTGCAATCCAAAAACGAGGGTATGGCCCTGCCATAAATACCAGCTTTGTGAAGCTCATGACACTGTTTTTGTTGAGACTGGTTCAGATATGGATTGATTCAATTCTGTGGTGATTTTTAGAGCTGTAGTTCTGTGGTTATTAGCAACTATCCTACCAAGTGTCCGTCTGTCCCTGTCGGAGAGCTTTGACTTGCGGTTCTTTTTTGCTGATGCTATGTGGTGTTGGGCATATGTTGTCATAATTTTTGACACTGTTCCCCTTGCCGCCGTAAATAATTTTTCCGTTTTTTTTGTGACCGACGCACCTGCAATTCGGGCACCAACTATTTTGAACTATGTTAGTATCCTCATCTTGCTTTGGCAACTTACCTAGCAAAGTGCTTCTGGTTAGACCTCTTAACCAGACACATGCTGCTAATTAGCATTCAAATTAATAGGAATCACCTGTGTAGATGCTTTTGTAATTGTGGTTCAAGTTAAAGCCATTTTTCAGGGGTGTTTCTGATATTTTGTCCACCTGTATATTTCATTGAAAACTACAAAAAAAAAGATATTTAAAGCTACAGTATTTAACTTTTTCGAGCAGCCGCATTTGTTTTCAAACAGTTTGAAATCATAACACCCCTTGGCCCTGCCCACTGAGAAAGAGACACGCCCCCCACCCCACTGCTCCCAGACCTCCTCGTGAAAGAGCATCTAGGATGGTTTCTACCATAGACTTCCTACATACGATTTCAGGATTACAAACTGGTATAGCTAACGTTACTTACAGTAAAAATGTCAGCAACAAGAGTCCTGGTAAAACAACTGAATCTTTTCTGTTGTTGCAGAGTTTAACAATAATGCAATGAAACATTTACCATTTTGTCACCAAACTCTCTATATGAAGCAATGGTTTTGCTAAGTACTAAATCTACATTCTAGCAACTTACTGTATTTTACAAAGCAACTTCGTGTCACACTATTCCAAAAGGTTGCTAAGTAAAGCAATTATTTGTTCAATATTCCAGTTCAGAGGTTTCAAAGTTAAATGAAATGAGAACAGATTTTCTTACATTCAGATATTTTCCTTTTGGAACAACTTGACACCGCAGTTCCCCTCTGGTAACAGGAAAATACGCTCAAAATACGTAGGCTACAAGATTTGTCCCACTGTCAGATTTAGCAATCTAATCATCATAAAACTTGCTGTGTCTAGCTAGATCACACTAAGCTTAGTCTGAACCAGGCATTATCTGGCTACAGCTGGCAATGATGGCCAGATAATGCCTAAACTACCTAACAACATAACTACCTACCACATGACGTTAGCAAACATTTCCTTTTTCCAAGAACTAGCTGCAGAATGAAGTAACATTATCAATAATTGTAACCATAGCTAAGTTTGCTAATGTTACTATTCATTATTAGCCTACAATTGGCTGGCAAGCAGAAAATCCAGGTAATTTGTGTTGAAACTTTTGACCTACCTATCCAGGAGCAACAATGCGAGCTCCACGTCTGTCTTTAAACCAGTCCAATAGTCCACCTTCTAAAATGAGTACCGATGTTTACTCTAGTTTCGAGCGAGCTGTATCCAATTCTCTCAGTTCTCAACGTGAAATGGCATATCTCTTCGAATGGTTTACGTAATTAGCAACTTTGTTTTGAAAACAAAAATTTGGGCCGAATAGCTGGTTTTAGAATGCAGGATTTTAGGGTATAAACACAATGTTTGGTGCTGGATTTCTCTCACAACAGTTCTTTCTATGATTGCTACCAACTAAGCATGACAGTTCCCTGATATATTTCAAAATAAAAGTTGCATACTCCAGCTTTAATGTTTTACCTTATCAACTTTATTGATTTTTGTAAATATATGCTAACTCCGAATTTGATGCCTGCAACACGTTCCAAAAAAGTTGGGATAGGGGCAAAAAAAAACACTGGGAAGGTTGTGGAATGTTCAAAGAACACCTGTTTGGAACATTCCACAGGTAAACTGGTGAATAGGTAACAGGTGATGCTATCATGACTGGGTATAAAAGGAGCATCCATGAAGGCTCGGGCATTTACGAGCAAGGATGGGTCGAGGTTTTCCACTTTGCGAAAAACTGCGTGAGAAAATAGTCCAACAGTTTAAGAACAATGTTTCTCAATGCACGATTGCAAGGAATTTAGGGATTTCACCACCTATAGTCCATTATTAAAAGAGAATCAGAATTCAGAGAATCTGGAGAAATCTCCATGCATAAAAGACAAGGCCGAAAACCAATATTGAATGCCCGTGACCTTCAATCGCTCAGACAGCACTGCATTAAAAACCGACATGCTATTGTAATGACTATAACCACATGGGCTCGGGAATACTTTGGAAAACCGTTGTCAGTAAACAGTTAGTCGCTGCATCTACATGTGCTGTGGTCTGATGAGTCCACCTTTCAAATTGTTTTTGGAAATAATAGACGTCATGTTCACTGGGCCAAATAGGAAAAGGACCATCCCGATTGTTACCAAAAGGTTCAAAAAGCCTGCGTCTGTCATGGTATGGGGGTGTGTTAGTGCCCATGGCATGGGTAACTTGCACATCTGTGAAGGAACCATTAATGCTGAAGGGTACATATGCATTTTGGAGCAACATATGCTGCCATCTATACAACATCTTTTTCAGGGGACGTCCCTGCTTAATTCAGCAAGACAGTGCCAAGCCACATTCTGCACGTGTTACAACAGCGTGGCTTCGTAGTCAGAGAGTGCGAGTGCTAGACTGGCCTGCCTACAGTCCAGACCTGTCTCCCAATGAAAACGTGTGGCGCATTATGAAGCGCAAAATACGACAATGGAGACCCCGGACTGTTGAGCAGCTGAAGTCTTATATCAAGCAAGAATGGGGGAAATTCAGCTTTCAAAACTACAACAATTAGTGTCCTCAGTTCCCAAAAGATTACTGAGTGTTGTTAAAAGGAAAGGTGATGTAACACAGTGTCCCAACTTTTTTGGACGTGTTGCAGGCATCAAATTTAGAATAAGCATATATTTACAAAAAACAATAAAGTCGATTAGTTAAAACATTAAATATCTTGTCTTTGTACTGTTTTTAATTGAATACAGGTCAAAAAGGATTTGCAAATCATTGCTTTCTATTTACATTTTATACACTGCCCCAATTTTTTTGGAATTGGGGTTTGTATATGTATGTGGGGATGTGTTTCTCTATATGTGTACACATCACCTGACAGTGTCCTGCATTCCTGCTACAGGGTCTTGGAACCACGGACAGTGTGCTGATCAGAATCATGGTGGCTCGAGCTGAGATCGACATGCTGGACATCAAAGCCGAGTTCCTTAAGATGTACAGCAAGACGCTGCACTCCTTCATCAAGGTGAGGCACTGCTGAGCACTGTCCACGCACCCCCCAGCCCTGTAGGCCCCACCCAGCACAAGCCCGCAATTAACCTTGTATGGCAGATCTTCTATACAAACCAGATGGACATCTCCTTTGCTCTTCCCGTTTCTCTTACGCATTCTTGGCATGGGGTTATGCAAAATAGGGTTAGGACAGACTGGCATACGTATATCCATGCATTGAAGCCATAATTGTAAATAAGCCACTATGTTTGTTTACTTCACTTCTGGTTTTACACCAATGTGTGGATTTGTGTCACAGACTGCATAGTCTTAACCCTGATCTGTTGATCCTGGATCTAGGAGAGTCCACTTGGTCACAGGAGGTTCTGGTGCTGTCTGTTGCTATGCTGACTATGGGGTGGTAGCCTTCAACCGTGCTCCCTTCATGCATATTCATAAAGAGGCAGCAAATCAGAACAATCCAGCAAATCAGAGCACTTTAAGGTTCACCAATGTATGGATGGATATGGATGGATCACTTTAAGGGTTGTTTCTCCTAACAAACTTTCCTATTGAACTTTATGGAAAAATAAGTCAGGAGAAGAAATCCTTCACGTTATCCATCCATATCTACTGTATTTCTGGCAGCAGAGTGATGGTTTAAGGCTTGTTTGATACGTCAGACCCTTGATGACTTAGAGCCATTTAGCCAACCATGTGTTCCATACTGTTCCAGTGTAATTTACAGCTAAATCTAGTCCCACCCCCCAACTCCCATAGAGATCCATTCAAATGCACAGATGTTATAGTATCACTTGTAAGAGTACCAGAAAATAAGATATCAAGAGTCTTTTGATGTTGTTGGGTCACAGACATCAGGAAGTCATGGCTTGTAAAGGATATGCGACCAAATATTAAAAATGATTACTTTATTATATATATAAATGCAGGGGTGTCAATAATTGTGGCACATGTGGTTTTCTTAAAAATTATTATTTCTTGATGAGGGATTTATTTATAAATTTACTTCAATTAAAGGTTGGATTTTCTCATGTTTTCAGTGTGAGATTAAGCTAATTCAACAAACGGTGATTTTTTTATAACCCTTTTACTTTTTACCAATAATAGTGGAGGGCACGATAGATAATTTGTGGCATGGGACAGGAGAGCAGGGATGAGTGCAAGTTTTGCCATCAAACCAGGTTCACAGGCTAAAGGAATTGTGGGATGGGTAGTTACTTTCCCACCGCAGACAATAATGCCAGATGAAGAGCTTTCTATCGGACAACACTGCCCGTGAGCACAATAGAGAAAAGGTTAATATGATGAGTTTGCACAAACCTCACAACATCATGGGGATGTTAACGTGTCCAATCCCACAATACCTCTGATGTGTGGCCTATTCTTTTTACGCGCTGCTTAATTGCAGTTGATTTTCAGTTGAGTCTTATCTCTGAGCTACAGACTGCCGTAGACTGAAGTGAAAAGTGGCGGGAAATGTGCTCTTGCATTGCCAGGGCGACTCCTCCGGCGACTACCGCCAAATCCTGCTGGAGCTCTGTGGAGGGGAGAAGTAGAGGACCGACGATGACGCTACGCTTTGACGACATCTGTGCGTTACAGCTTTGCAGCTCCCCATACCGTACCACTTCTATTTGTACTCTGTACGGAGAGGTTTGAATGTGGTTTTGTCACCATTTGTAATATTGATTAAATGTGAAAGAAAATGTTTTCTTATAATACAGAACCTGTCGCTTTATTTCACCTGTGGCAGTTTTATTGGGGCGTTATTTACTGCACAGCTAAATATATGGGTTGTTTTTTATATTTTCCTTCATTCCCTGTGTAGCAGTCAAACTTAAGCTTACTTAGTTTCTGAATTCCTGTGTAAACTGGATATCATTAAAGGTCCTGTTTTCAGTGCTTATTTTAGGGAATTAAATTAGAACTTACAAACACCTTGCGAATAAAAATGTTATTTCAGCTGGAGCCAGTACACATAATTTGAGGAATCACATAGACAAATGCACACACACACACACACTACTGAATAGAAAGAATACCAAACCCGGACTACTTCGCTAGGACTAACCCGAGATAAGGAGGACTGGAGCACACAGAGCTCAGAGCAAAACAAAATATTTTAATGCGACTGACGTTTCGACGTCAACGACGTCTTCTTCAGAGTCAAATGGAAATACAGACAATGCACCGGGAGGTATATAAATACCCTCCCATCAATTACACAAAGTAAGGTGCGCATGTGTAGGACTAATATATCTCGTCATCAATACCACATACATAATGTTATCTTCTTTAACAGGGTAAAAGAGAAGACCGACAAATGTCATAGGTAAATAAACTGAATAATTGTCTATTGTGAACATGGCATAAAACAATATACAAAGAAAATCAAAAAGCCTGTACACAAGTTACAAAAAACATGAAAGATTCAACGACTCATTTAACCCATTGGGTTCCACACTATTGAGTGTATGTATCCAGTACGCCTCTCTGCGCAGTTGCTTAATAATATCTCCGCCTCTGGATGATAAAGTGACTCTCTCAATACCCCAAAATTTTAAAGAAGAGACAGAACCATGATTGGCTTCAGCGTAATGTCGCGCAATTGCATAGTCCATATTCTTGGACCGGATCGCGGTCTTATGTTCAGCAATTCTAAGTTTGAGGGCTCTCTTAGTCTGTCCGATATAGATTTTGGAGCATATACATTTCAACATGTAGATTACATGGGTAGTGTTGCAGTTAATAAAAGTGGTTATTTTAAATTCCTTGCCCGAACGTGGATGACAGAAGACTTTGATGTCATTGGAGTTAGAGCAATGGACACAGTGTCCAAAGCGATAGAATCCTCTAGGGGGGCGTAGGTAGCCAGGAGGGTTGTGTCTGCGGACTACTCACCATGCTGTGAACCACCTTATCTTTTAAGTTATGTGGCCTTCTAAAGCACACTCGCGGAGGTTCGGAAGTAAATTTATTTAAAAGAGGGTCACTCTGGAGAATGGGCCAGTGTTTACGGACTATATTTTTGACTCTTCCAGCGACCGGACTGAACTCAGTGGAAAAACAAATACGAGGAAGGGTAGCACGCTTAGGCTTTTTACAGAGGAGGGACTTCCTATCAGTGTGGCGGGCACGGTCAATGGCGGCAGTGACGTCAACAATACTGTAGCCTCTTTGAAGAAATCTGCTACGCATCTGACAGATATCACACTAACTAACACACTACTGAATACTCAGAGGGTCATGGCAAAGTGTTGGTGTAGTGTATGTGTGATTCCCAGTATGACCATTAGATGGAGCCGTTGTCCATATCTGGTAGAGGAATGCTAATTTCCCTGTATACACTGCTTTCCCATGGAAAGCTGAACCTACAAAATGTACTACCTTAACCAGTCAGTTTACACTGAACTTATCTGCCAGGAATTTGATAGCATATCTATGTTTGCATTGGAAACTTGTTTAAATATAATTGTGTTCCACATTCAAAACGTAAAAAACTAAATAATTAGTTCATAAATATGTTTTTGCTCTCACAAACAAATCTCACGAACAGACAAATGTAGTAATACATTTTAATTTCTTGACACACGTTATTTTTTTTCTGAAAGGATTTACCAATGTCTTGGGCATTCATTTGAGACTTATTCAATGTGCATTTACACATCAGCAGGCATGTGTGGAATCACTTTTGTTCATTTGTGGATGTTTGAGGCATTCCTCACAGCAAGCTGTGTAAATGTATCCACAAATAGGTTTAATAATTGGGTAACTCAGTTGGCTACGTACGTGAAGCTGGGCCAAGCTCTGGGCTGCGTACCCGTGTCCACATCTGACCACAAAGTTCTACACTGCAAAGTCCCAGTTTAAATCCTTCCAGAGGGCAGGTGAACCATGTCCACTGAAGCCTAGCAGATAGCCATAGCAGATTGTAAAACCAAGACCAGAGCTGCAGTCGCTCACAGAGAGGAGGATTAAAGGATTTCAGACAGGTGTTAAACTTTTGTCACACCTGATGGTGGGGAGGGACCTGTAAATAAATGAACTGATTCCTAGCTTGACAAGAAGATGAGCAGAAAACTGTTTACCCAGACACAGAGGCAGAAGTTACTGAACGGTCAGGAATATAGATTTACCTCCCTGACACCAGTCAGAGGCGATGATGTCAGAGGGATGTAATGCCCTTTTTATCTGAAACCATTTGCAGGCATATAATCCATTTGAGCCTGGAAGAAAACAAGAAAGCGGGACGAGTCTTACCTGTCATTCATCTTTGAGCAGCGTGACCAGGGAGGCTTACTGCAAGTGTCTACTTCTGCTCTGAAGCCTAAAAATAACCACAAAAAATAACCACAGATGGAGGAAACAAATCCAGACGTGACACAACTTTCAAAAAAATGGAAGCATAAATGTCACAACTTACCAAGGGAACTGACAAAAAAATAAGAAAATAACCTTTTGAATTGACATATCAATTCAAAAAGATTTATTGATTTAATAGGCAAATCTAGAAGGATTGCTCATATGGCGCTCAAATTTTTTTGTTTCTTGTTTAGTTTACAGTAGAAATGTTTAGCAGATGTAGCAGTTGTGGAGAGGTTGAGGCCTGGATGTCTTCAGGCAGTGCATCGCGCATGTTAATGGCCATGGCTTCTCAAATCATGCCCCCCCCCCGAACGCGTAGGTGGGCTTCAACGCGTAGGTTTGGGGGGGGAGACGTGGAGACGTCA
This sequence comes from Synaphobranchus kaupii, assembly GCA_029718625.1. NCBI lineage: Eukaryota > Metazoa > Chordata > Actinopteri > Anguilliformes > Synaphobranchidae > Synaphobranchus > Synaphobranchus kaupii. The sequence goes on from CM056386.1 coordinate 36,189,149, forward strand.
CCCCCAATATTTTCAATACAAATTCATTCTCCCCCTAAACTAGGCGGTCCAGCAGTGTGTCTCCCCCAAAGTTTCTATGCAACAGTGTCATGGCCACTTCCTGTGAAATGACAATGAACTGACCCTGTACTCTTGGATTTCACAAGACTTTTTCAGTTGCCTAATAATCCAAAGTCTTTCAGAAGAAAGGTTTGTTTGCAAAGAGTAAGCTTTGCGGTACAGTCTTGTGTGCATATTCTAAACGGAATTCAGGCATGCTATGTCACTTGCCAACTTTCAGTTGGGACTCGGGAGTCCACGGCAGTTGACACAGCTGGGCTTCATCTCTCCAGAGGTAGGGTGGGTTTACGTCTGCCAGGGCTCTTAGCTTTACAGCTACATTCATGCACTGAATCCCTGGAGCACAAATAATAAATGTCTCTGCCCTCCTTTGCCCCCTCCAGACAGGCTACATTGCGTCCTAAGCCAATCAGACCCACTCTGCCCAAGGGTTTTTTTGCCATTACAAATTCAGACACACCATCACAGCACCGTTGGTCATGGGCTACATTCTTTATATTGGTACAACCAAGGAAGAAGCTGTTGATATATATTGGGGATCTAGCCTGAAGACGTGATTGTACTGCATGTATCCACCATGTGAAATCCAAGTTTGTTTGTGTGAAGGACTGCAGGATGCAGGCTGCACGAGTCCCGTATGGGGTCATTTATATTTACAGAATTTTAAGTATAAGAACAAGAATTTTGAAAAACCCTGCAACTGAGAAAATGCTTACATTTTACACTTTAAAGATCAACCTTGACAAAAAACATGCACAGATTCACTCAGCCACGTGTGTACGCACACTTATATGCCCACAGATGCGCACCTACGCATGCTACATGCTATATGTATACATGCTAATATATGCAGGCAATGATGTAATCTGCCGAGTGGGGTTTATTTCCCCATTGTTCCCAAGGTTTTGGGAGCTTGTGATTAATTGTGCTGCTAATTTTGTGACAGACCCTTCATCTCCAAAGCAGGGAGTGGGAGTGTTGGGAAATTAGTATAAGCCTGTGAAACGGCCTCTTTGTTTTATAATTACTTTTCAGAGCTCCTGCTACCTGCCTTCATTAGACCTCCAGGTGTCTGTAATCCGTCAGTGCATTTCTTTGTTTAACACTGAATCCCTTTCTGTTTATAAGCTTGCCTTAGAAAGAGCTCCTCCACCAACCTCTCACACAGAGACTCCCGTCCTGAAGCATAGTCTCTTTTCGTGGGATGTTGTGGAGAGGGGATAACGTGACTGAATGCTTTGTTCATTTCCCCAACTCACAAAAGAAAAGCTCCCAACTGTTTGGGTATGGCTACAAAACAAATTGTGATATCCGCCGTTTCCCCCCAGTCCACCTTCCTTTCGTTCTCTCTTGTTTTCCCCATTCCTCTAGTTTCATGTCATGTTTTCCATTTTATCCTGTCCGTCTAGTTCCGTGTTGTGCAGGCTGGGCGTGGCTCCCTGTTTTGTTCCTCGTTTTCTCCATAGACTGTATAAAAATAGTTTTCTCCCCATTATCACTCAGCCTATCACTCGCCCCCTCCGCTTGCATTCCACACTCAATTATCTCATCAGCCCTCGCATACATTCCTCACACCTCTGTATTATCCTGATTGCCTTCTCACCTGTTTTCCCCTCTATTTAAGTTTCCCGCTTTGATTGTCTCGTTGCCAGTTTCTACGTTTGTCTTTGCTCTGTCTCGACATTCTCCGGCCACTCTGTTTTTGCATTTGTGCTTTTGACCTGTTTGTTTTGTTTTGTTCCCAGTTCCAGCCCGCCCTGCCTGCTCTCCATTCCTGTTTGCTCCTACCCTGTCATCTGTTTTTGCCCACCTTAGTTTCGCCAACCCCGTATCCAGCCCGTCATCTAGCTTCCCTGTTTGTTTGCCTGTCTTGCACTTAATAAATATTCACTGAGTTTTTGCCTGAGTTTGCCTCTCAGTCGTGCATTTGGGTCCATCCCAGTTTCTGCACCGCAACACAACTTCCTCTAACTTCAACCCAATAAAATGCCATGGGCACAATAAAAAAACATTTTTATACAGTTGCAATTGCCAGAGGTACGCCGATGATCCCTCACAAGGGCATGTGCGTCTTTCATCTGAAGTAGCAGGAGTCATGAGGTCACGTGATAATTGTACCCCAGAGAACCTGAGTGCCTCAGAGAAGGGTGACGGAGTTGGCCAATAAGAACCTTGCAGCTGCTGGTGCACCGTGGTCTGATGAGGAGGGCGGGGTTTTCTAGCGCACGGCCACAGAATGGTTCTGCATGCTCAAACACCAGACTGCAGGTTGCAGCAGTGAGCATGAATATGATTGGGCATCCCAAATTTGGAGAAAAAGCGGGAAAGCATAAAAAAGACACAACTGTTCAAACATCTGCACACACACCCTTCCTAGCACAAAATGCAGTGCTTGTTTCCTACAGAGGAAGTGTTGATTTTGCATATGGTAACCCACCCAACCACATATTGGGCCTCATTCAAGAAACGTGAGCAGAACGAATTTGTATGAAAATCGTTCGTATTAGCAAATCCGGCCGTATGTTGGCATTCATCAACGTTTTTGTATCTGAGATTTGTTCGCACGTACTAACAAATTTTACACCAGCTCTGGACCACAGGTTATGGAAGGCCAAAAATGCCTAGACCCCCGTCAAAACGGCGTAAAAGCGCCGTAAAAGCGTGTGTATGGACCATAGACTGTATAAAAATAGGTATGGACCAGGCATTTTTGGCCCGTTTGCTTTCTGTTTGCTTTCCTTTCGCCTACCACGTAAATTCAGAATTCTGGTAAATGTATAGCTTCTGATTGATAATTAGAATATGAATCTATTTTTATTTCTGTTAAATTCACAAGACTAAATTTAATGCCTTTGCAATAATAATAAATTACGATAGTAAAAAGCAAACACTTTAGATGACACCTATTAATCAATTGTAAGCTAGGAAGCTGTTAAATTAGATCCATAACGTAGGCGAATGAATGCTCCCAGTAGCCTATACTATTTTTCCAAATTGCTAAAAAATTGCTGAAATTCTATATGACCTTAAATATGCTAATTAAAACAGACATTTAACCAATTAACTAAATTTGCTTTAAAGTGGGCTTACAGGTCTGTAGCTAGCGTTGCAATTGTGGTCAACAGCATAATCCAGCTAATGCCAGTGTATCCAGTTCCCCTACAAAATGCAAAGCCAGGTGGAGGTAAAGCGGGGTTTTTATGAAAGTGCCAACCTGTCCAATGTTATCGGTGCCATAGACTGCACACCCCAGTGAACATTTATGTTGAAAAGTCGGTGAAACGCCGTCTCGTGTTCAGGTGACAAACCGGATAAACTTGATTGAAAAGTGGAAGTTTTTTAACCGGTTGGAATGTAGCCAGGCTATCCCGGTAAAAACCTGCAGCTCGATTCTGGCTTTTGCTCAGTGAGACACGTGCATCAATGTGACCGCAATTAGAACGCGCCAGTAATTCAGAGAGATTCTAAGGTAGCCTATGTGATTACCCGATTTCAAACCACAACTCACACGCACAGAACCAACAAAATTACGAAATGAATAACGTTTTATTTAATTCCAGGTTGCGTGTGCTTGGCCGAATGGCGGCAATGCGCTCGCTCGTCCGATGCAGACGTAGATGCGCAGCTATGAGTTTCTTCGCCTCCAATTTAATATCAATCCGTCCATATTAATTATTTTACTACTTTAAGAGTTCATGTAACAGGTGATCCTGCATTGATGGTAGGCCTACATGTTTAGGGAGGTCGAACGTTCTGCCCGCAATGTAATCACAACGGGGCATTCCACACAAAAAACAAAATTGACCTCTGGGCTCATTTCAACACGTCATTTAACAAGGAAATCTACTAAACGAGAGTAGATGAAGCTATTCGTTTGTTTCAGAAGTGTACTTACACTTCAACAATGTTTTTTTTTTTTACTTTAGAAGCCAGAAATTATTATGCTAATTTGACTCTGTTTACGAGCATTTGTGCCTATACTTGACGCTGTACCGAAATCAATGGGGTCATTATAAAACATCCAAGCACATTGAAGTCGTTTATACACATTTTATTACAAGAAAAACTCACTGTGAAATGTTTTAGGTGTTAATCGATCGGTATGTATCGATACTTTCGTCTATTTAGGTGTCCTGAAAACGTTACATGTGCTGCGCGTCCTGCAGACTTAGAATTCTACAGCCACTTCAGAAGCAAAATGGCACCAAAAAAATAAGGCGCTCGCCACCTTATTCGAAATAACCCCAGAAGGGATTTTGTAATAGTGAAATGAAATGTTATTCAAATTGTGGCCAACCCCTGTCTTGACATCATGCCGATTGTTCAAATCCGATTGGTCCAAGATATGCTGGCAAAGAGGCGCTCTGAAATGTTTTCTGATGTGGCTAGGTCAGTAAACTCCAGATGAACAACGAACGACATTTTTACATGTAGATCTTCATCAAAATCTCGTCTACAGTATGGTATAAAGCATTTTAATATTGCGAATGGGTGTTTTTTTAAATTAACGTGAAAAGGGAACATGCACCTTATAGATTCCGAATCCAAAAACTGAGAATTCTGATAACCAGTGCCAGCTAAAGTCGCTAGCTGCTATGTTTTTCTCTGGGCCATATCGCCGGTAAACTCCAGATGAACAACGAGATTTTTACATGTAGATCTTCATCAAAATCTCGTCTACAGTATGGTATAAAGCATTTTAATATTGCGAATGGGTGTTCTTTTTAATTAACGTGAAAAGGGAACATGCACCTTATATATTCCGAATCCAAAAACTGGAGAATTCTGATAACCAGTGCCCCGTTTAACCGTCGTCTGGTCCTTTCAATGCCATATCCGGTAGTCGCGGTCTGACCCCGCCAGTTCCACCGAGGGAGGATGTCCGAAAACATCAATTTGGTTTTGGGAAATAGCAAATCGATTTCCCTGATGTCTGCCTTCATGCACCGCATTAGGCTGATCCTTGTATTTCCGTACGTGCCAATGCTGTTCCCACCGAGGTGAATCACCATCACATCTGGGTCGTCGCGGATGTCAGCCCGTTTCGAGCAGAGAAGAGGCACCTTCTGCCCCCTCTGCCAGCCCAGGTGATCTGGCAATCTAGCCCCAGGTTCTGGTCCAGTCCAAATGCTCCTAAATGAGCCTGCAGCCTGGCGATAAGCGAGCTCCCGATGATCCAAACGCGTGGTAATCAGCAATCGGTCATGCTGTCAATAGAAATAAAAACTAACGTGGGACACTTTTTGGAATTTTGCCTTCTGTTATCTGTTTCGATATTAGCCTAGTCCAACACATTTACACAGCACATGATACAATTCTGAAATCCTCAAGATGTTATCTGACCACATAAAAAGAAAAAATTTAGAAATCTTGCTCACAGGATGCGTGACACACCTTTATATTTCATTTGAGCCACAGCACATTTTTTCATCTGCGTTTGGGAATGTGGGACAGCTCATTAGGTAATTTGGGACACCAATTCTTTATAATAAAACCCCAATAACAAGCTATAATGTAGTACATTGCAATATATTTTAATGGTGCACCATGCTTAAATACACTAAGTAAACATCAGGACCCAAGCAAAAAAATATGATACTTTAAGTATACTTTTAGTACGTACTCATCATGTAGTAACTACTCATTTTGTGTTAAACTGGCCACACTTTAAGTACAGGCTAATAAATGCACTAAAGTTGTACTTTTGTAGAACTTCTGTACAACTGTAGTGTACTTACTGTACTTAAGTGTACTAAATTGAGACACGTCTTACAAAATTAAAGTATATTTAAGTATACTAATTGAAAGGGTGATTTGTAGGTATTGGAAATACAATTTTAGACTACAGTGTTTGAAATATACTTTAAATAGCATTAAAAGTAGTAGCCTATGTGACAGATCGGTTGTCGGGAAAAGAGTCAGAATCCAGGGCTGATGAATAATAGTTTTTTTAATGCAATAATATTGTCCAAGCAATGTACAGAGGAAAGCAAAGTTCAGCACTGCTCATCTGTTGTTCCTTCACATATTTATACCATTTCAAACAGGTCATAGGAAGGAGGGGTGAGTACATAGATCACAAGATGCTGGTGCAATGTCAGCAGTCCCCCCCACTCCACCTCACTTTTTCTGAGTTTTGGGCACATTACACAATCAGTGTCTGATACTCTATCTGTTTTTAAATAAGCATTCTCCCGGAGGAATTAATGACCAACCTCCATTTATACCACTAGGGAAAACAGGTGCTCTAACCCCTTGTCTGTTGGTCTAACTTCCTGCGGAATGACTTTTTGTCAAGGAAATAGCACGAAATATCACTTTGATCCTTCGAGCCTCCTTCTCTCTCGGGCGCAGCTCCAGACTGGATCCCTTTCCACTGAGTTCCTTCCACCTGACTCCTCTGAGTGAAGGACCCTCAGCCTCTCTGCTTCCCAGGCGTCTCCTTTTCAGAAACCCTGATCACAGAAAGCACTGCTCGCTTACTATCGCATTCGGTTTCAGCTTACAGTGGCCTGACTGTACATTGAGCCGAGCGCGGCGGCCATGTGCTCCACTACAGGATAATTTGTCTTACTGCTCTCTGCGACCCGACCGGCCGGGGACCCAGTCGATAGCGATCCCCAGCCCAGTGTCACACCGAGCCCTGTCGTGTTAACCAGCCACCCGGTTGGGAACCAACGGTCTGATCCCTATCCCACTTTGCTATGGGTATAGAAACTTTGACCGTTTTCACCAGCCTTGCCTGTTCACAGAGGTCGTCTCTTACGCCCCTCTGCTAGGTGTGGACTGTCATCCACGTACCACGCAGTGCCTGCATACTTACATGCGACAACTACGCCGACTAGACGGTACCACGGCAGTATGTCTCAGTATGTTTCTTTGTATTTGTATTGAGTTTTGTTTTGTTTGTTTGTTTTTGTATGTTTTTATCTTTTGGCTTGCCTGTTTCTTTTCTTTTTTTTTGTTTTTGTTTTATGTATTGAGGATATTTGTCTTATGTTTTTATTCTTGTTTGTAATGTGAGGGGAACTATGCACAAGCCCGTTGGGCTTCCTTTCCCCTCCTAGCACTGATACTTTATGTGCTGAATAAATAAATAATAAAAAATATATATATGTCAGTTCATACTTCATCAGACATGGGGGCCTTCAGTCTTCTCCCCTACACTATAGGACCTTTTTGACGTGCCCTCGGAACTTTGCAATTCCGCCGACGCCTGTTAACCCCTAGGTTCGGGGTGCCTAATCCCCTGCCTAAGGGTTAGACTTATGTAATTAAAACAAAAAGGTTTAACTGTTATTAATTTTAACTGATACATATCATCATATCTTAGTACAACAATTAGTATTCAATCATCAATTAGTAATTAATTTCATAGGCTTCATTCGAATAGCCATTGTTAGTACATTCTTATTCTTAAATATATGATTCCCCTTTGACCTAACTCAGAGGCCATAAGGTTTGTCTCGGCACATTGGATAGATCAGAAACGGGAAGAAAGGGGCCCCTGCCACCGCTCCCTCCCCCCCCATCTGTCTCTCTCAGTTCCTTAAATCTGAGGGTTACACAGAAGGCAGGATGTACCCTGTCAACATTTCTGCACAAACATGTGAGTCTTGCTTCATGCCAATTCGACAACGACACACTCCTTTTAGTTTAATGATTACATACTATGGATAAATGTGCATTAAACATATTGCAATAAATGTAAAGTAAAGAAACACTTAAATCAAAGGAATAATACGTGGATTAAACATGTTCTTTAAGCACTTAAATATATATATATGGTAATCAGCTCAGCATTTTTATTAAGTCCTTTATTCACGGCCCCTCACTATGCTATCAAGAGATCAAATTAATTAGGCTATATACCTTTTATAAGTACCCTAAAATATCACTAAATATGCACAACACTAAAGTACAATTTAATTACATATATTTCCAAATGAATTACACATTTTAAGCATACTTTAAATTAAGTATTAAAAGTATAAGTACACTTGAAACACATTTTGTATACTTAAATTATATTTTTAATATACTTAAGTATACAATTTATTTCTCTTGGGGAACTTGATAGAACATTATCTCTAAAGATAAGTTCTAAAACTCATTAACTTATTAACAATCATAACATAGTTCATCTTGACAAAAAAGTTGAGACCACTGACCTAAATATGACTTGACAGCAATATAAAAAGTATTAGAGTTGCATTACAGTTAATATAGGGTACATTACCACGTACATATGCAAATACTGAGGTTCCCTAAGTATACAATGGGATAATTTTCCTCCATTAGAATAGCCCACAACACTGTCCCACATTACCAGAAACATGCTGTCCCACATTTCCTGACTGTGTTTGGTAATGTGGGACATATAAGAAATGCCTGAATTAAAAAAGTCTAAACATAATATTTACCACTTTAAAAAAAAAGTATTTCATATGCATAATTACATCATAATTAGGCACAGTGTATTGTTTACGACAGATTTAGAACCTTAACATTAATTCAAGCAAAAGCTTATGTCATTGACCTAACCATGTATTTTGCCGGGTGACCTTTATATGAAGCTTGCCATGATCCCCATCATGACATGACATCAATGAAATCATGTGACTTTGATCATGTAGTTTCTCTGCAAGAACCTAGTTACAATTATTTTGATTGGCTCCTGACAGAGCAGGAAATAAACATGTCAAAGCTTAGTTGTCCCACATTACCTGATGTCCCACAATACCTGAATTCACCCTACTGTATTTATAGCTTTATTATGCAATCGCTATTGGCTAAATTATCTCTATGCTAACCCACGATTGGATAGACTGTCCTCAAGTTGTGAATGGTCGAATGCATTACCTGAACAAAGCCAATAGGGTTTAATAAACAAATTATGAAATAGCCGCGCATTGTAGTGATGGGCAAAACAGTTCACTTCAGTGACTCGAATCACTAGAATCAGTTCATTAAAGATTCGTTCAAAAGATTCGTTCACCGAATCGTTCAGTGCTTGGGCGGAGCTCCGACTGCGTACTGCGTAGTCCGACTCACTCAGTGAACTGAAACGGCCGAACAGTTCATGCGGAAGTGCTGTCGCTTTGACAAACGCGCCAAACTCCGTTTACAAATCTTGATATTTAAAAAATTTCCTCGTTGAATATCAATATTGGAGGTGAATGCTGGTTTTCAATGACTTTTAAGTCTTAACTTGCTGGGCCTGATTCTGGCAGTTTGAGCCGCTGATTATCACTCAGGATCACGTCACGTTAACTCACTGTGTCTAGTAGCCTTCAGTGAACGAATCACGACACGTTCACTCGCAGAAGTCCACTCTGCACGCTCGCTGCCTCGCTCGGCGCCCGCCCTCCCGTGAATGATTCGTTCAGCACAGCAGAACTGGTTCGCAGGGGACGAATCACGTTCGCTCGCGGCAGTCCCTGCTGATCAGATCCATTCGAGAGCTCAGCTGAACTGAGAAATGAACGGATCTTTTCAGTAAGTGATTCAGTTCAGTTCGTTCACCCAAAAGATTTGGTCTTTTGAACGAATCGTTCGCGAACGACACAACACTAGCGCATTGTCAAAATGGGTCAGACCCAGACGCATTAAGTAGGCTAATCAATGTTACTGTTGCGAATACAGTGGAATTCTGAAGCTGCGGAACCCGCCAAGTTTGAAACTGAGACGTTTGGTAGGGAGGTCAAACCCGTTTTCGTGATTTTTCAGAAAACATATTTTTCCAGCTTATTTTTTATGTATATTGTCCTAAATGCTACAATATAATCAAATAACAATATATAAATCGCTAGCTTGTCAGAAAAAGGACATTTGTTCGCTTTAAAATTATTTTTTAAATTAGCCCGTTTCACTTCCGTGTAATCACTCTCGTTGGACACATCATCATCTGTGCTGCTTTTAGGATACCGTTATCCTTATTTTTTCAACAAGAACCGATATTTTGTGGTATTCGTACAGGAAAACTAAAATACTCTACACATTTACTCACATATATTGTTATGGCGTGTTGTATTTAATTAAATATGTACTCCCAAAATGCCATACGTGCCAAACCTATCTCCTGCTAGGCCTTCACCAGTTCATGACACTCGTACGGACAATATTAAACATTTGTTTTACCTTGATTGAACATCTGCTAATAAAACTTAGACTTCAGTGTTGGAATAATTGTTTCCACTGGTTTTATTATTTATTTATCTCTGTGTGTTTGCTAAATTTCCCGTGAGATAGTACATCTTAGAGACTTGAAACTTGGCACACTCATCATAAATGTATGAAATTAAGTGTGTTTAAAATCTCACCTAAATGGCTCAGCCTCATGGTGGCGCTATAATTACAATTTCTATGTATTCACAGTTTTAATGTAATATCTCCCACACCCTTTGTCCAATTTACACCAAATTTGCTATGAGTATTCCTTACACATGTACTTGCATGCACAATATCATAAAAGTCCGCCATATTGGATTTTCTGCTAATTTGCATAATATGCAAAATAGTTTTTTCCCTAAGGCTTTTTTGTTTCTTGACCAATTTGGACCAGACTTGGTACATATCATTAGTGTACCTAATTATACTTGCTAACTATAATCCAGCTCCAGTTCCCATAGTTAATCGCTATATCCATTAATTTCAATACAAACTAGTGATTCCTAAAATACACCCCCGGCCAGCGGCGTCAGTGCTGAGCTCATGTGTTGCAGGGTCAGAGTGAATAAGTTTGTGGCGCCACAAAACGGCTCTACAGAAAAATGTGACATTGTCCAATGAATTATGGTTCTCACTGTATGTTATACAGGGGTTTTAAGTATACTACATTTACATTTTTTTTGCCCACTTAACTTTCTCATCCTGCCTACTCAATAGCATGACATGGTAAGGCTGCTATAGCTGAAAACATATTTGTAGGAGCCATATTTCAGTTAAAGGTAAAATGAAAAGGCAAATATATACTGAATTCATTGGGTTATTTAGAATATGATGGTATTTTTCATTTGATGGTGACTTAATTTTCTGCTAATTTTATTTGGATAAACAATAGCCGGTGGGGCACATGGGTAATGTAAGATGGCATTTTAGTAGCTTTACTGCAAGACAATTTTTCAACTGTTTGCTTTGGATAGTGTACCTTTACACTAGAGACTGATGGATGATACATAAAATAAATTAGAGGATCAAATAGAGATTTCATTAGGAAACAAATAAGAAATTCAAAAATGGGAGACTAAAAATAAGTAAATAAATTACTGAGATATTACAGTGTAATAATACACTTTATTTTATTTTAATTTTTTTCCATTTTTCTCCCAATTTAGTAGCCAATTGAACCCCTATTCTAATTAAATTCCCCCCGTGTAGCAACCGCTAGAGAACCACCGCTATACAACCCTGTCAGCTGGTAGTAGGAAGGAGGGTGCCACACCCTCTACAGGGCGCGACTCCTCGAGCTCCTGACCGTGGGTGCGTCCCAATATTCTTCACTCCCCACCTCCCGTCCTCCACTCCCCCACTACCACTCCTCTACTACCCGGAAGTATGTGGAGGAAGGGAGAGGAGGAGGGGAGTGGAAGAAAGGAGCCGTGAAGAAAATTGGGACAGCGAATCTGCTTCACCGTCGACTATTGATGAATTTGCCCCTATCATAACTTTGACTGACGCCGAACCCACAAATATTCCCAAAGCCAATCACAGATCTTCCACATGGTCAGCCCATTTAAAGCTGCAAAATGTATTTTAAGTTACAAGTGCAAGAAACCTATAGTTGCATCAGTGTTAACAAGCCTGTATTGCGGTTCGCGTCGAGACACTAATTAACATGTAATCAGCAACATTAGATCAAAGTAAAGATGTTGTAGTAGCTATAGGCTACGCAAACATAACAATTTACTGTAATTCCAGAATCCCGATGTCCACGATGTCTGAACATACCGAGCACTAATTCACCTATAGGCATAGGGTACTGTAATTTCTGAAATCAAATTTAAAAACGTCCTTTGGAATGGTTGAATAAATTAATTAATGCATATTCAGAGCTACTGAAATGGTAGCTGTCATGCTTAGGCTATATTTATGTAGGCCTACAGTCATGTTCGTTAATAAGCAACATTAATGAGCAACGTTAATGTGCAAGCAAATAAATAAAGCTGTTTCCCCGACTTAAATTGCCAAATTTTTATGTAGGATGTGAACCACAAAAACGGACTGGCATTTTGTTATCCATTGTAGGATGCTATGTCCTTTGTGTGCTAATAGCCTACAGAAGCACACACAATTTAGGCTAAATCTTGCATTGGGGCATCATTATCTTGGGGAAATTAATATAAGACATAGCTACGCATCATCACTGTTGCCTCTGTGGGCGTGAGCGCGAAGATGTCACCCAAAAATGTGAAAAAACTTCCGCAGTAGCATACATCGATGTATGCTTGCCGGAGGGGAGGAAAAGCCAGGTTTGAAGCCGCTTCGCTGGTCTTCTACACTATTGGGACAATGAAGGGAGGGAGGAGCGAAAGATCGGTTTCCGGGGCACGGAGTAGAGGAGTGGTAGTGGAGGAGGAAAGGTTGCATTTTTCGACTATTGGGACGTACCCCATGATTCCAACTCGCCCAGGGCCTTTCTGTGCGCAGCGATTCTCTCCGTCCCTCCCCCCCACCAGAAGCAGCCGCCAATTGCCGCTCCCACAGGACACCGGCCATGCTCGGATCTGGCAGGACCGGGGCGCGAACCCCAATCCTCGGAGTACAACTGCACCGACTGAAAGTCTTCGCTCTTACCGTTGTACCACTGCGGCGGCCAATACACTTTATTTTTTAATAGAAAAATGTATTATTACTTCAAATTAAAGAGAGGGGAGAGGTTTTAGTCTCACACCATGGTCTCTGGTTTGGTCATTCTGCTGTTGTCCGGAATAACTACTGCCTCCCATCGCAACCTACAGCATTCTGATGTACGTGGTCTACCAACGCAAAAGTTAGCCACTCGAGTCAGTGGACTACATTCACATAAATTCCCACAGACATACATTGTTTTTCAATGTTAAACAGGAAATATTCTTCTGATTTGTGTAGAATGTGTATCATTGCACAGCTGCATGTCATATTGCTTTTATATTCTTAAATGTCGTATATACTTGACTTTCTTTAGGCTTTTAACGGCTCAAACCCCCAATTGCCGCTTGTGGCTATATTTCTGTTTTGTTTTTACTGGGCCATTTTTAGTTTGTATGGACCTTTAAATGGAAGTAACAGTCTCTATACAAGGCAATTCATGGGCGTGGATTTATGCTAATCACACAATAACGTCAACACACTAGTATGACCATACGTACGTGAATATGAAAAAATCTGCCTTTCCCACACGGTTTGATGAATGCGGCATAAATTATAAAATCTCGTTTTGTGCATAAATGTACGCGCATATTTAGGAACGCTTCATGAATGAGACCCATTCTATGCCGATCCAAATACACACACACATAGCGTCAGTGGATGGGTGCTGTATGAGTAATCTATGCATACTGTGGCTGGTCGCTGTATGAGTAATCTATGCATACTGTGGCACAGTGCCGGGGATGGTCGCTGTACCACGGGGTGAACAGACAGGAAATTGCACAAAAAAAGTGGAAGTTAAAGTTTCTTTTTATTTAGCACACTCAAACAAAAATGGAAACCCAGGGAAAAACGCTCAGCAGCGGCTTTCAAAATGAGTCCCACCAAAAACTTTTAAAGGCAGGCTGATGAGGGTAATGTTGCCCAGCTGTGCCAATTTAAACTAAAATCAGCTGGTTCCCTCTGCCTGCGTGTAGTAGTGGTACCGTCCACCAGAAGGTGGCACCCCAACTCCCTCCCTGGCACCACATAACACCCCCCCCGCCCCCAGCTTCGAACCAGGGAGGAAACGATAACGTGGTGCCGGATGCTGAGGCCCTCTCCTCCAGGATCAAACAACAGACCCTCTGGAATGGGCGACAGGGCGGCAGTGGGTCCCGGCTAGGGATGGGAGGATATAAGATTTTGGGCCCTATCTTACACCCGGCGCTAAACCAAACGCAAGTGTCTTTGCTATCTTACACCCAGCGCAGGGTTCATTATAACGCCTAGCGCTCACGTCATTTAAATACCAAGTCATGTTGCGCCCATTGCAAGTGAAGTCCACCAGAGGGCGGCACCCCAACTCCCTCTCTGGCACCACAATACCTTATATAGCTTTGCTCAAGTATAAGCACTCATTATTTCTGGCACGTTAATCGAGCATTGCGTTAGTTTAGGCAAGCCAGGCGAGTCAAGCCCGGCTCCAGCTGAATCAGCTGATGGCTCGGCTGAGTACTGATGTTCACCTATCACTGTCCATTCACATAAGGGTGATCAATTTAAACGGGCTCTCCCAACTCATTTCGGCTGCTTCGTCCTGCATGCATGCTTGCTGCATGATGCCTATCTAAACCCTCTCCTCCACCCCAACTCCATCCCTCATGTGTTTATAAGACTATCCGCATTGCTGCTGAACTTGTTCTGCGTGTACACCTCTGGGGGTTTTTGCTGCTGCCCTTCCTGCCTTATTCATGCATGCTTGTGTGGATGGGCAGGAGGGCTTCTGGAACAGAGCCATACTGCCAAACATAACTATTGCCTTTTAAGAACTATTGCCTGTTAATAAAGATTCTAACTTTGACAACTGTGTTCCTGATTGAAACAGTGTAATGGGACAGAGAAGAGTCTAGGATTGCGAGTCTGTTCATTTGCATTGCACTGTTTTTTTGTTTTTCTATAGTTGCTTGGCATATTCTTGTTCGAAATACTCACTTGGTTGTGGATAACCAGGTGGCTGGTGTCAACCATTATTTTCTGCTCATAATTGCTAATGCTGTAGTTCAAAGGGTTTAAAAAGTTCAAAGGTTCAAAAAACATCCAGACAGATGTCATGTCAAGAGATTAATTGATACGGCCACAAATGACTAATACTTGAAATTATTATCTGGCTATGCTATCAAACAACTTGGGTTACGATTCTGTTCCTTTGCAAGTTTGCATTGCATTGTTCTTATTTTTTTAGCTGCTTGGCATATTCTTGTCAGCGATGCTTGCTTGCGGCTAACCACACTACTGACGGATGTAATAGGCTGAAAACGACACTAACCATTTAGGAACACACTGAAGGTAATTTTCCAATGGGCCTGTCACAAAACTGTGCTGATAACATCGTCTAGAGCGCTGGCGTCACCCCTGATCCAGCTAAGCAACTACTATCAGCCCTTATTAAGAGAAGATGATGGTAATACTACCACTACTACAAATGATAATAATAATAATAAACTTGGTTAGAAAACCACTTGTAGAGCTAGTGATCAGAATTTGTTGCATGTATTTCAATACACAGAATGTAGGCTACTGCATAGTGATCATGAAGATACAACTATTTGAAGCTGTTTGGGATGTGGTCAGATGCAGGCAACAGAAACTATCACGCTGCTTTTGTTGCCATAGCGCGCTCAACATAATAACTTTGAAGCCATGTCTGTCCAGGAAGAACCTAACCACCAGTCTTAGTTAAGCTTGAACCACATAAACGGCAACAGTACACCATGTTCTGTACACTACATAGAGGAGTAGGTGGCATGACGTGTGAACACTAATCACTACCAAAATAAACAGCGGCGGCTGTGTCCTTCCCTGTGGTGACGTTTCGCTCATCAAGACGAGAGTAACGTTAAACATATTATGCCGTTTTTGAGGATCGAGGTTAGTGGAACGTGAAAACATGCGAGCACTTTCGTTATTTTTTTAACCAAGTAAAAATGTTGCAATAACATTTTGAGATAACCCCATGTTTTCATATTCATAACACAGCTTGATTCTGTTTTAGACCCAGGCTATGATATTGTGTTTGACTATCTATAAAAACCTACTTCGACTCTACCTAAAAACTTACTTTCTCAAAATGTTATTCTGCCCAATTTCTCCCATTTTGACTCCTGAAAAGCTTACCTACCTCTTACCTAACCACATAAACGCTAAAATAGAGAATAGAGAGTCTAGAAAATGCACGGGTGTTGCCGTTTTTAAACTTGACGGGGACGGTAGCCTAGATCTTTCATAAGAACAGAGAACACCTTTCAACCCACCAGTTGAGGTTTTATAAAACTTCGCAAAGACAAGAAAATACCCCTCCTTACGATGAACACACCCCTGATTGTGACTGTGATGCAAAACGGCACTGTAGAACACCATAGCCGCATCCGGGTTTAGCGCACTCACCGTCCCACCCCTTTGGCTGAGGTGCGCAGAAAGCTCTGCAGGCTGAGTCGGGCATGCAATTTCCACTGCTGCCCCACGAGGACACAAGAGGGAGGGGAGATGCGTGGGGCAAACTTGAAACGGCGACCTTATTTTATCCTACAGGACTGCTCCGACAGGACTGAGACTCGCACGCGCGTCTGGATAATACGGTATCGAAAGTAAACTCTGAACAAACAGGTCTGCTCATTTTTTTGAAAAACTTTTTTTCGAAAGGGTCGTAGTCATCCAACAGTTCCAATTTTTGGAAAGAAAACAATGAAAACGGTATATTTAATAATTATTATATTTGCCTTTCTAAGATAGTATTTATGACACAAGCAACTTAAGAGTTATCACAGATATCTGACTGCACTCTTTGATTACATAGGTAGGAAAGTTAAAAAAAACTGGGTATTTCATTTTAAATACATTGCTGTCGCAATGTCGTTAGACGTCATTTCACTTCAGCTTTGTTTCTGGAGCTTTGACAGGGTAAGCCAGCTCTGCTGAATTAGTGAGCTCAAAGGAACCATTCTCTTCTGTTGTTTGGGGAACTATTTACCGGTCTACCCACAATGAAAGATTTCAAGCGCTCTACAGTCAGATTGGCTTAACTTAAAATGTGTCAGATTGTCCTAAGCATCGGTTTCCTGACTACCTGCTTGCTAATTTGAGAACGCCGACATGAATGCCACAGGCCCCTATCACCCAGCTGGGGGACTGTGGCTTGGCTTGGTCATAGTGGCCATCATTCTGGCAATCGTGGCGGGCAACACACTAGTCATTGTGGCGATCACGCGCACCCCTCAGCTTCAGACCACGACCAACATCTTCATCACATCGCTGGCCTTTGCCGACCTCATCGTTGGAGGTCTGGTGGTTCCCCTGGCGGCCACGTTCGTGGTGACGGGCAATTGGCAGCTCAACAAGCTTGCCTGCGAGCTTTGGACCTCGCTGGACGTGCTGTGTGTGACGGCGAGCATCGAGACGCTGTGCGCTGTCGCTGTCGACCGCTATGTGGCCATCACCCAGCCTCTCCGGCACCACGTGGTCCTGAGCAAGCGGCGGGCACGGCTGGCAGTGTGTGCTGTGTGGGCCGTGGCTGCCCTCATCTCCTTTGTCCCCATCATGAACCGTTACTACCGCGTAAGGGACAGGGCCGACCGCGAGGCTTGGGCCTGCTACGGAAACGCCACCTGCTGCGACTTCATCACCAACAGTTCCTACGCCGTCGTCTCCTCTGTGGTGTCCTTCTACATCCCGCTGGGGGTGATGATCTTTGTCTACGCCCGAGTCCTCCTCATCGCCTCGCGCCAGCAGCAAGCCATCAAGAGGGAACGGCTCCGCTTCCAGAAGAACAAGGGCCGGCACTCGGGAGATGGTTGCAATGGCGATAGGTCCCACTGCGAGGCCCCCTCCGTCCTCGGGCAGGCCTCAGAATGTGGACCGGCCTGGCTGACTGCCATGCGGGAACAGCGGGCGCTGACCACCGTGGGTATCATCATGGGCTCCTTCACCCTCTTCTGGTTGCCCTTCTTCGTCGCCAACGTCGCGAATGTCTGCGGCCGCCGAGCGTCCTATGAGCTTTTCACCGCCCTCAACTGGCTGGGCTACGCCAACTCGGGCCTGAACCCCATCGTCTACTGCCGCAGTCCGGAGTTCCGCACCGCATTCCGCACCCTGCTGAACCGACCGCCACCGTGCCCACGCATCAACCACCTCTACAAGGGGCTGCAGGTGCACTGCCCCCGCCTTGTGAACAAGGTGGAGAGAGGCAGGGCAGAAACGAGCGGGGCCCTGAGATGGTCTTGGGAGGGGGATCCCACTGCCGGACCCCCCAAATCTAACTGTAGCGTGAGGCTGGATGGCGTGTCCGAGTTCCAGAGTCAGGAGTAAGTTAACACATTCTTATCTCCACTACACTGGTGCCTAGACCGCTCTCAGGACCTATTTTGCATTAGGTTGAGCAGCAGGACTGAATAGTAAAATAAACTGATAGAATCACTCACAAAAGTCGTTTGTACGACAATCAATTTTCCAGCTCAGAAATACACTCCAAACCAACAATTCTTTTGTATGATTCATGAAAAATGTAATGCGCATATATATATAGCTGATGTTTCCCAGTGACTGCAGGGCACTTAGTATAACACTGCAGTCAAAGGCAGGCATGTTTTTAAAGCTTTCCATATGCAGCGTTTCTACAGTGCCCTGCTGTTATTAGGAAACTGAAGGCAAACTGAAAGACATCGCTTGCCTTCATCAGCGAGGCTGAGAACAGAAAATATTGCCGTCACAGCTGGCTTTTAACCAAAATATCAAGTATATATCTTTGAGTCATGTAAGTGTTTTGAAATTTAGAGATTTGTCTTTTTCAAGGCTAGCTTTGCCTTGCGTGCCTTGCTGACTCACTAATCGCAAACCAATACTGAATCGAAAATGAAGTGCAACCTACAACAAACTGCAAATGTAGAAGGTACAAATTCAGTAACTTTTTCCTGTCTGGTTTCACTATGGAAGAGAATGGAGAAATCTGAAGGGAGAAGGTTACTGAATTTGCACCTTCTACATTTTTGCATAAAGTGATGGAGAGGTGATGATTTATGTTTTCATTGAAACCCCATGGACTGGTCTCAAATGCCATCTATGAATGAACAATATCAGATAAACTGAGTATTGTGATGTAAAGTCCATTGTACTTCCTAAAATTCCACTAAGAGCCATTAAAATGTATTGAACGGACCTGGTCTTGGCTTTGTTACCAAGAAAGACAATATTAACACACATTTTAAAAGAAAATATTGTTCAACGTCCTTAAATACAATCTAAGCATGATGTCTGGGCACTTTATAATGTGCAATTTTGAACAGGGTTTTGTCTGTATGGCTGTTAAAGTACAATGAAGCAAGGGGGCTGAATACTTAAGGAATTGATTTTTTGTTTTTATATTTATAAATAATTTGGAACACATTGTAGATTTAACTTTTCACATTGACATTGTAGAGTTGTTTGTGTTGAATACCAGCAAAACCTGATTAAATCAATGTTTATGAAATGTTCGTACGCAGCAAAATATGAAAAAGTCTAAGGGGGCTGAATACTTTTTCAACGCACTGTATGTGCTTGTGCAATTGTTGTTTGCCTTTGCTAGAACAGAAACCAGTTGCAAAATATATCCACATAGATTCCTATCAAGTCAAACACACTCAACCTCCAAGATACCACATTGGGAATGGAGGTTATGAATGAATGCTATTATAGTACAATTATTAAATATCTACAGTATCCATGGAAAACACCCAATGACTCAGATTTTTTTTTTAAAACACACACTGGGAATTGAACTTTGAAATATTTGAAACGCTGCAAGTGATGTCAAAACAGACTTTAAAATTCCTTTCCAAAACATCATACTGTCTCGCTTATGAAACTTTAAGGTTATTTCAATTGGGTTTCAACTACTGGGTAGTGTTAGCATCATTCTGCTACTTACAAAACCTTTAAACTATAGGCATGTCTGCAAAACATTCAGAGGAAGCTAACACCTGGTTTGTGTTCCTGCTTACAGGAGAAAGACATCTAAATGAGCACGAGATGGCCAAAATTCCCAGGGGCCATTAGAGACTTCACTGTGGATAGCCCGGCAGTGTAAACTGATAAAATCAGCAAGAAACAGCATCTGTGATTGGTTGTCAGTATGCTGCACGGAAGTTGCCAGCCAATCATGTAGAGGAGAAAGGGAGCTCTCTTCGGACATGGAGGAAGGAGAACACAGGCTGGTCTTTGGCTGGTTCAGGAGTGCAGCTTGTTTCAGATTTAGGCTTGGACTGGCCAAATGGTGCCTTCAACCTAAAAGATTCTCGCTCCAAAAGCAGAAGAACATGTCCTACTAAATACAAAACTCAGTATCATGAAATAAACTGGACTTTAAAACAGACTGAAAAAATGCTTCTGTAAGAAAACTTTTGAAAGAAAAAAAAAAAGTTGAAAAAATAAAATACATTTTTTACTTGCTGTTTCAACCTTATGAAGAGTGCAGAGACTGAAGATATGAACATCTGTGGCTGGCTTACTCTGAAAACCAAAACTTAAAAAGGACCATCATCCCCCTTCTTCCTTATAAAATTCAATTTATAAGATATAGTGGTGTTATAATGTTATATCAAATAAAGAGTGAAGTCTTCTTTACTACATAGGAGTCACATCTCTGAATATAACTATGTGTAATTTAACATAATGTGGATGAACTTATATGTTAGGAGCCAGCAAACCATTTACTCACATACAAATTTGACTGGGTCTGTTTGGAGCTATATAACCTGGCAGGAAAAAAAGTTTTAAGTATTTTACATTGACAGGTGGGTGTTAGTCGTATATCATTTATTCAATCACTGTTACCCTTCTGTAGGCTACTGCAAAAAACACTTCCCAAAAATCCCAAAGTGCAGGACTTCAAGGCAAGTATTTTAAAGGTTCTAAAGTGCTGGGCAGGCTTTTATGAAGTGCTTCTGGTGCTCACAGAGCCCTGTATCCATCCACTCTTCTGCCATAAACACACAAAGAGGCTACAGCCTTGACAAGCCCCATTACAGCCCCCCTCTCTACGACCCCCCAGAATCTGAAAATCATTTAAGCTTACCCCAAAAACAGTGGCTTTTCCTTCACCTTTGATAATAAAATAATAACAGGACATAAACTCTCTGGAATAATGTCCTCATGAATAAAACACCCACGTTGGGGATTAGGGTTTTTTTAAGGTAGGCTACCAAACACTGAGAGGTGGCCATGTAGGCTAGATGTAGAGAGTAGAACCAGACCAGTGATAAGCCCCTTTTCCACCACAGGAACCTTTTCCAGTACTCAATAACTTTTTGAAGAAATCAGGAACTATACCAGGAACTACACCATTTTCCACCGGAGGAAGCAGAGCTAATTTTGGTTCCTGGGGCATGGTTCCTATCCCCCTTTTTAATCCCTGCTCGCGAGGTAGTACTTTTTCGATGGTTCGGAACTATTGGGGGCTTGCAGCGCCGTTTTTAAATACCGGGGCAACAGAAAAACATTTACAGCAGCCAGAAAAAATAACATTTAGCAGCAGCTTGACAGTAGGCTAAGCAGTCTTCAAACAAATGGAAAATTGAATTGGAAAAACAAAACCAGACAAAACGGACCAACGACGAGGTGCAAGTTTTAAGTTGACAACATTCGCGTATCTGACACGCACTGCAAGCAGAGCTTGCAGCTATTGCCTGCTACCACTCTCAACTAGCCTATTTCGTGTGAAACTAGTTTGATTCTCACTATTGGGAAAGACTTTATTGTGAAAGACTGTGTGGAACTTCCTGTAGTAGGAAAATACGGAACAAATTGCGTCCCGCATTGATTCAACGCAACATTTTATTGATTCCATTATCACAACCAATAGGTCTACCAAAATATGTCTATGGGCTTCGTTGAATTGGGCATAGACCACTCAGTTAAACAATGCCAAGAAAAAAACTGAAACAGGATTGCACAAAATAAAAATAACGCAACCGTGGCTTTTCCCCTGTGACTTCCTCCTGCTTTGCTTAATATCTTCACGGGTCTCGAGGTGCGGTCGGAAAGCAAACACGAACGCTCTGCAGATACCGTTTTAGTCCTCATTGTGGATAGTTTCTGCCCTCTTGCTGCAGCATGCGCCCCCCGGTGGTATGTATTGGCCATGCACAGTGATAAATGGCTGTATGAGTCCCGTGGCTCCTATAATTCATATGGGGCATGTACAGAAACAAATGCGGCATATTCCGCACCCACAAAGGAGCACATGGTGTCAAAAACTAGCTCCCCACCCAGCGAATTGGAGGAAAATTGCCTGAACATATTAGATTTATCGGTCCTTACCCTGTTCTGACCCAGCAAATTGGAGCAACGTCTTAAGCCCATTGCATCACCTGTTTACCTATGGAATGTTCCAAACAGGTGTTTTTTGAACTTCCCAGTCTTTTTTTTTTTTGCCCCTGTCCCTACTTTTTTTGGAACAGGCATGTGAAATCTTATGGTCCAATCTTATGGACCAGTGTCATTTTTCAAAAATGTCATTTTCAAAGGGGTGAATTAAACTTATCAATTGGGTATGTAATTTTATTTCAAAAGCAGGTTTTACACCATGTTTCGGTTGTGAAATATTTAGGAGCAGTCAGTAAATTCATCCTTATTCTGAAAAAATTACATGTGATTGCACTGGACATCAAGTATATTTATGTATCTCAGATAAAGTGTAACACATACAGTATATTATAAAATAATTTTTCAAAAAGAATACAAGTTTACACTTTTCTCCAACCCTCAATTTGCACGACTTCTGTAGAATGGCCCATATAGCCTATTTTAGATAAATATTATTTTATTTTTAAAAAGAGAAAAGAAATGGTTGTTATTTAAATTAATTTCCCCTCTCACCGTGGGGCCCTGTGAAGTGTGTGGCCTGGGGCGGTTGCCCCCCCCCCCTCCAAAAAAAACCGGCTCTGCTTGTAAGAGTACCAGAAAATAAGATGTCAAGAGTCTTTTGATGTTATTGGGTCACATCATCAGGAAATTCATGGCATGCAAATGATGTGCAAACAAATATTAAATATAAGGATTTTATTTAAGTTTATGTTAATTTGTCCATCTATGTATAAAAAGGGCTACAATTGCTACATGGTTCACCCGATATGGACTTCAAAACCCACAAATAAAAGTCTGCACTTTAAACTCATGCTCCATTTCAAATCCAATGTTCTGGAGTACAGAGCCAAAACAACAAATATTGTGTCACTGCCCAAATACTTTCCGTCCCCACTGTATACTATGAGATATACAGTTGAAGTCGAAAGTTTACATACACCTTAGCCAAATCCATTTAAACTCAGTTTTTTACAATTCCTGACATTTAATCCTAGTAAACATTCCCTGTCTTAGGTCAGTTAGGATCACAACTTTATTTTAAGAATGTGAAATGTCAGAATAATAGTAGAGAGAATGATTTATTTCAGCTTTTATTTCTTTCATCACATTCCCAGTGGGTCAGAAGTTTGCCTACACTCTGTTAGTATTTGGTAGCACTGCCTTTAAATTGTTTAACTTGGGACAAACGTTTCAGGTAGCCTTCCACAAGCTTCTCACAATAAGTTGCTGGAATTTTGGCCCATTCCTCCTGACAGAACTGGTGTAACTGAGTCAGGTTTGTAGGCCTCCTTGCTCACACACGCTTTTTCAGTTCTGCCCACAAATTTTCGATTGGATTGAGGTCAGGACTTTGTGATGGCCACTCAAATACCTTAAGCCATTTTGCCACAATTTTGGAAGTATGCTTTGGGTCATTGTCCATTTGGAAGAGCCATTTGCGACCAAGCTTTAACTTCCTGGCTGATGTCTTGAGATGTTGCTTCAATATATCCACATCATTTTCCTTCCTCATGATGCCATCTATTTTATGAAGTGCACCAGTCCCTCCTGTAGCAAAGCACATAACATGATGCTGCCACCCCCGTGCTTCACGGTTGGGATGGTGTTCTTCGGCTTGCAAGCCTCAACCTTTTTCCTCCAAACATAATGATGGTCAGGGCGCTGCGGTGGTACAACGGTAAGAGCGCCGACTTTCAGTCGGTGCAGTTGTGCTCCGAGGATCGGGGTTTGCGCCCCGGTCCTGCCAGATCCGAGCATGGCCGGCGCCCTGTGGGAGCAGCAATTGGCGGCTGCTTCCGGGTGGGGGGGAGGGGGGTCGGAGAGAATCGCTGCACACATAGCGGCCCTGGGCGGGCTGGAATCACGGTCAGGAGCTAGGAGGAGTCGCGCCCTGAAGAAGACGTGGCGCCCTCCCGTCCTACCGCCGGCTGACGGGGTTGCGTTGCGGTGATTCTCTAGCGGTTACTACACGGGGCAATTGAATTAGAATAGGGTTCAATTGGCTACTAAATTGGGAGAAAATGGGGAAAAAAACAAACAAAAAAAAAATAACATAATGGTGGTCATTATGACCAAACAGTTCAATTATTGTTTCATCAGACCAGAGGACATTTCTCCAAAAAGTAAGATATTTGTCCCCATGTGCAGTTGCAAATTGTAGTCTGGCTTTTTTATGGCGGTTTTGGAGTCATGGCTTCTTCCTTGCTGAGTAGCCTTTCAGGTAATGTCGATATAGGACTCGTTTTACTGTGGATATAGATACTTTTGTACCTGTTCCCTCCAGCATCTTCACAAGGTCCACAAGGTTCTGGGATTTATTTACACTTTTCGCACCAAAGCACATTCATCTCTAGGAGACAGAACGCGTCTCCTTCCTGAGCGATATGATGGCTGGTCCCATGGTGTTTATACTCGTGTACTATTGTTTGTACAGACAAATGTGGTACCTTCAAGCATTTGCAAATTGCTCCCAAGGATGAACCAGAGGTCCACAATTTTCTTTCTGAGGTCTTGGCTGATTTCTTTTGATTTTCCCATGATGCCAAGCAACGAGGCACTGAGTTTGAAGGTAGGCCTTAAAATACTACATCCACAGGTACACCTCCAATTGACTTAAATAATGTCAATTAGCCTATCAGAAGTTTCTAAAGCCATGCCATCATTTTCTGGAATTTTCCAAGCTGTTTAAAGGCACAGTCAACTTAGTGTATGTAAACCCAATGGAATTGTGATATAATGAATTAACTATTTACTTTGGCACTTCAGAGGCAATTTCCACCTGGTTTCTACTTGTTTTATTTAAATGTTAATATCTAAAAAAATATTCCCTGCACATCCATGGTTTTAAGTTCGAACTGAAGAAGAAGCTATAAATTCAGAAATTAGCTACAGAATACATTTATTTCAGAATAGTCACATACAGTGTATATATAATAACCATAACATACGTCGCCTAATATACTGAAATACATTTAAAAAAGAACTTACGAAAGCGCGTGTGTATTTACACAAGAACAGCAACGTATTTCAGCCCTAAGAGTGACGGGTGGTCGCTGTGGAAATGTCGACTGTACGGGACTTTGGCGAAATGTAACAAGATAAACTCTTCAGGGTTCATCAGAAAACAGTTGTAGCTGAATATACTGGTAAGTATGTTTCTTAAGCATATTTATACGAGAGATTTTGGAGAAAAAAATGCTAATTTGTACAACATTTTACAAAATATATTATTGTTTCTATATGTGAACATGATTTTCTTAGCGTGTATAAACAGTGCATTTCATGCATTTTACAGTCTGTGGCTGTAGCCAGAGGAGGGTTGTAAGTGCTTTGGTCTATTAATAGCACCCTCCTAATTTATTGCACTGCAGTGAAACTGGAGAAGCTGAGGTTTTCGCAAGAGGCTACCCTTTTAAAAAATACTGCGTCAAAATTTACGGGGTTTTCTTAAAGCTGTAGTTTATAATTTCAGACAAACATGAATACTGTAATTGAGATGGATACATCTCAACCACTAGGGGGTGAAGTTTATAGAGTTAAAAGTGAAATAATCTGTCTGTAAACAATTGTTGGCAAAATTACAAAGTAGACTTCCCAACACTATAGTTTGCTAACATGAAATCTGGGGAGTGGTTAAAAATGAGTTTTAATGACTTCAACCTAAGTGTATGTAAATTTCCGACTTCAACTGTAATTGTGTATAACTCTTTGCACTCTCCACCCGGCTCTCATTTGTGGGTGTGCTGCATGGCTAAGTTGAGTGCGACTGCACACTGGTGGGTCTGATCATGGAGAGACTGCTCAGTTAAACAGGGTGGACATGTTAAATGTGAGAAGGAGAGCTCAAAGGGATTTCACAGCCATAGACAGATGCACTGGAAGAGGTTGCTCTTTTCGAACTGATCGTCTCCATGCTGCCGCCTCCAGCAAGGCACTACATCTTTATGTGGCTTAGCAGATGCAACTGATAGCTGATGATACAATCATCCTCTTATGTGATATACAATGCTTCCTGTCATAATTCAGGTCAAGTAGCCTAACTTGCTCACAGGCTTTCCACAACCTGAACAATATTTTTTTTAAACGTTGTACAAATGAGCATTCGCCGTTTTCCCTTGCTTACTGCACTATATACAGTACCTGATGCACTTTGGTTTAGAAGACACCTAATTTTTTTCTCCAAAATCTCTCATATAAATATGTTTAAGAAACCAAGTACTTACCAGTATATTCAGCTACAGCTGTTTTCTGATTAACCCTGAAGAGTTTATCTTGTTACATTTCGCCAAAGTCCCGTACAGTCCACATTTCTACAGCGACCACCTATCACACTTAGGGCTGAAATAAGTTGCTGTTGTTGTGTAAGAACACACACGCTTTTGTAAGTTTAAAAAAAAAAACGTATTTAAATACATAAGTCTTCTTACCCAGCCCCGTCTTGTCACCTCCCTCGATAGTCGCCCACTGGGTTCCGGGACCATTAAAGAGATCACAGGTTCCCTGCTTATGTCCACTTCCTACCAGGGCCACTCGGAGCGGATTAAATTTGTTTAGTCAACTCCCCAGCGTACCTGCTCATGTTAGAACATTCGTGGTTACTAAACACACTCCTTACATTAAGTGGGGCGGTGACGGGGGTGTCATCCGCTAGTGGGGTCCCCGGTGCGAGTCCCACTGTCATTCTTTTATTCACTCCACTTCTAGCGGTCCTGGTGACTGTTCCGAGCTCTGTTCAGACAGTGATCTAGAGAAGGCTGAGTTTCCGTCTGACCAGGATAGCCCGGTTTCTTTCTCGAGGGAGAGGAGGAGAGTTTGGTTTGGGATTCCTTAGCCGATGGTAAATCCATGTAGGAGGAGTCCTTTTCGGACCCCGACTTTGATTGGGAATCACTACCTGATGCTCTGTTCGACCCAGAGAGCCCGGGAGTGATAGGAGCGCTCGAATTCAGCTTGCCGAATAATGTACCAGGGGAGTACGTTGACCTCGCTGAGGTTTTCAGTAAGTAATGCGCCAACTCCCTGCCACCCCATAGGCTGCATGACTGCGCCATTGAGCTGTATCCAGGAACTGTTCCTACCAGGGGTTCTCTGTATTCCCTGTCGATTCCGGAGAGCACAGCTATGAAGCAGTACATTGAGGAGTCCCTGGCTAATGGTTATATCAGACCTACCACCTCACTGGCTGGCGCCAGATTTTTTTTTGTTAAAAAAAAGAACGGAGGGTTGAGGCCCTGCATAGATTACCGGGGTCTTAACGACATCACGTGAAAAACAGGTATCCTCTTCCACTCATGAACTCCGCATTTGAGCGCCTTCAGGGGGCATCTGTCTGTCTCGACCTTCGCAATGCCTATAATCTGGTGCGCATGCGTGAGGGCGATGAGTGAAAGACGGCGTTTAATACCCTCCACGGTCACTACGAGTACCGGGTGATGCCGTTCGGACTCACTAGCACCCCCTCTGTCTTCCAGACGCTAGTGAACGATGTCCTTCGAGAGATGCTGGAGAAGTTCGTCTTTGTTTATTTGGACGATATTTAAATTTTCTCGCCCGATCTCTCTTCTCACATCGGTCATGTCAGGCAGGTTCTAAAAGCGCTCCTTAAGGCGCGGCTGTTCGTTAAAGCCGAAAAGTGCTCATTCCACATCAACTCTGTCTCTTTCTTGGGTTTCATTGTGGCGGACGGAAGAGTCCTTATGGATCCTGAGAAAGTCTCGGCAGTTAAGAACTGGCCCACGCCAGCTTCAGTCAAGCATGTACAGCGCTTCCTGGGCTTCACACATTTTTACCGGCGGTTTATTCGCAATTTTAGCACGGTAGCCGCCCCTATTACTGCCCTTACTAAGAAAGCATCATCTGCTCGGTTCCAGTGGAACTCTAGGGCTGAGGCAGCATTTGCAGAGTTTAAAAAGAGGTTTAGCTCCGAATCCATCCTGATAACTCCCAATCCCTCCCTCCCCTTTGTGGGGGAGGTGGATGCCTCGGAGCTGGGAGTAGGAGCTATTCTCTCCCAGCATTCTCCATTAGACTGCAAACTGCACCCATGCCCGTATTGTTCTCGTGCCTTAACACCGGCTGTGAGAAATTACGACGTAGGGGACCGGGAACTGATAGCGGTTAAATTGGTGTTAGAGGAGTGGCGCCATTGGCTGGAGGGAGCCGAGCACCCTTTCATGGTCTGGACCGACCATAAAACTTTGGAATACATCCAGCAGACCAAGACGTGTAATTCTCGTCAAGCACGGTGGGCCTTATTCTTCGCCCAGTTTAGATTTATTCTAACGTACCAACCCGGGTTGAAGAACGTTAAGCCAGGTGCGCTGTCACGCATTTATGACCGCACTGATAGAGAACCACGCCCTGAGCCCATTGTTCCTGTTGCCCAGATTGTAGCCCCGGTAAAGTGGGAGATTGACGCAGCCCTGTAGGAGGCGTTATGCTCTGATCCGGGTCCAGATGGGGGTCCACCCCACTGTCTTTTTGTTCCGTCCCGCTTGAGATTGCAGGTTCTCCAGTGGGGTCACGCCTCAGAGTTAGCCATCGGACGAGGGAATTCTTGTCCCGGCGCTTTTGGTGGCCGAATATGGAGAGCGATGTGCAGGAATTTGTCGCTGCTTGTGCGGTTTGTGCCCGCAGCAAAGGTTCACGGCCCCCACCCTCAGGTCTCCTACACCCCCTACCCGTGCCCAGCCACCCCTGGAGTCACATCGCTCTTGACTTTGTCAATGGTTTGCCCGCATCCCAGGGTAACATGGTGATTCTGGTAGTGGTTAATAGGTTTTTTAAGGCGGCACACTTTATCGCCTTACTACCATCAGCACCAGAGACAGCGCAGCTGATGGTAGACCACGTTTTTAGGGTGCACGGTATTCCCCTAGACGTGGTGTCCGACCGCGGCCCCCAATTCGCCGCTAAGTTCTGGCGCTCTTTCTGTGCTCTACTAGGGGCATCTGTCAGCCTGTCTTCTGGTTTCCATCCGGAGACTAATGGACAGACGGAGCATACCAACCAGACCCTAGAGAGCACCCTTCGGTGTCTAGCAACTTCCAGCCCCACATTCTGGAGTCGCCATCTCGCCTGGGCGGAGTGTGCACATAACAACTTGCTCAATGCCTCCACAGGTCTCTCTCCCTTTGAAGCTCATCTGGGGTATCAGCCGCCCTTGTTTCCTGAGTTGGAGAGGGACGTGGATGTACCCTCCACTGGCTCCTTTGTTCTTAGGTGTCGAGCGGACTGGAGGCATGTGCGTGCCTCTCTGCTTCGCGCATCGGCCCAACACAAAAGGCTGTGGCCGACAGGCGTCGCCGTCCGGCTCCCTATTACCGGGTGGGGCAACGAGTGTGGCTGGCCACACGGGACTTGCCTCTGCGAGTTGAATCCTGTAAACCTGCGCCGCGCTTCGTGGGCCCATTTAAAATAATCTGCAAGATTAACCTGGTCACTCTACGCCTCCAGCTACCTCGTTCGATGCGCATCCATCCCACCTTCCACGTTTCCTGGTTGAAGCCGGTGCTCGTGAGCGCTCTCGCTCCGGCGGACAAAGAATGAGCTGTGCTTTGTTAGGGTTGGAGTAAAAACCTACAGGACAGTAGATCTCCAGGAAGAGGGTTGAGCAGCCCTGCTTTTGTGAGGGTAGTGTTAAGGTTCAGAGAACCAGACGCGACCAATAAGGATTCTAAAAGCGTATCTAGAAAGATACGCCACAAAACGCGGAAGTAGCGGAAAGGAAAACAAAAGAACGGGAGCAAAACAAAAGAACGGGAGAGGAAAACAAAAGAACGGGAGCAACACTTCCCTAGCACAAGCCAAATCAAAGCAACCTCAAAAGGAGGCAAGTCTCGATAATGAATAACAAAAAAAAACCTCACACACTAAATAATTAGGTGTAACAAGAGGTAGAGAAACAAAGCAAAAACTCGATAAAATGAGTGAAGGAAAAGAACAGAAAAGAATACCTGTTATCCAAAGCTCTTGTAGTGAAAGAGCTGATACAAAAGTTAACAGGTAACAAGAAAAAAGGATAAAGAGAAAGAATGGAAATAAAAGAGAAAACCAATCTAATCCTATTTCTCTAACCGGACTTGCTGCGTTTCTTATTCGTACGAACCAGAAATGCAGCGACCGAATTTCCTATACCTTACCGACTTCGTTGTCAACATAGCAAAGACAATATCGAAGTGAGGAAATGCGGAAGTCCTGAGCTATTTATAACCGGCAGGAAACGCAAAACAAGTGTAGGGAATAATTCCCGGGCGAGATTCAAACACCGGAACGGAGGTGGAAAAAAATCAGATAGAGTGTCCCAACGACGCCAAAAAGAAAAATGAATGCAGAAGCAGCCTAACAACTAACATCCACCTTAGCCAGCTATGCATACGTTATTAGGCTACAAGGCAATCGTTAATATCCGAACCAAAAGTTCTGCTTGTGAGAACCGTATCTGTCATTCAATCGTTGCCAGCAGACAGAAGACCCAGCACTGGACAATCAAATGCTTTACCAGATTCAATGTGTTACTGGTGTTTCATTTAATTGTAGTTGCATTTGATGCAGTGCTAAACTAGAGGTAGAATTTTAAGGTGCCTCATAGTGTTCTGGCGGCTCATGGTGGCCCAACACCTTACTGGGACAATTTATGTTGGTTTTTCCTTTAATTTGTCACCAAACTGTACAGTGAACACTATAATTAATTGGTCACATTGAAGTGCAGACTGTCACCTTTAATTTTAGGGTATTTTCATCCATATCGGATGAACCATTTAGAAATTATAGAACCTTTAGTACATAGCTCCCCCCCCCCCCCCCCCCCATTTTTGGGCATCAAAACATATTGGACAGTTTAACATAATGTACAATAAAAATGTTTTTAAATATTTGATCGCATATCCGTTGCATGCCATGACTTCCTGATGTCTGCGACCCAACAACATCAAAAGACTCTTGATATCTTATTTTCTGGTACTCTTACAAGCGATACTATAACTTCTCTGCATTTGAATGGATCTCTATAGGAATTGGCGGTTGGGACTAGATGTAGCTGTAAATTATGCTGGAACAGTATGGAACACATGGTTGGCTAAATGGCTCCAAGTCATCAAGGGTCTGAGATATCAAACAAGCCTGAAACCATCACTCTGCTGCCAGATATGCAGTAGATATAGATGGATAACTTGAAGGGTTTCTTCTCCTGACTTATTTTTCCATAGAGTTCAATAGGAAGATTTGTCAGGAGAAACAACCTTAAAGTGATCCATCCATATAATAATAATAATAATAATAATGAACTTTATTTATATAGCACCTTTCATACAACAAGTAGCAGCCCAAAGTGCTTCACACTAGGAAATAATAATAATAAACAAATAAAAATATTGGATAAAACAATTTAACATTAAATTAACACAATAAAAACTAATAAACTAGGATATAATAAAATAGGATAAAACAAAATTCAATAAAACACAATGAAATAAAAGACAATATAACAGGGAATAAAACAAATCGGAAGAAAAAAATGTATTTTTGGGAAAAAACTATATAAAATGTATAAAAACACAAAACATAATAATAATAATAATAAAATGGGATAAAACTAAATAATAAAATAGGATAAAACTAAATGCAATAAAACACAATGAAATACAAGACAATATAGATGTATATTTATAAAACAAGTAAAAGCAAAAGACAAGTAAAAACTAAAATAGAATACAAGAAAGTAAAAGCCATCCTAAAGAACCAGAAGATCGGAGGGCACATTTGGGCTGAAATCTATTCAGCAGGTCAGATATGTAAAGTGGTGCTAAACCAGTCAGAGCTTTAAAAACAATAATTTTGAAATAAATTCTAAATTTCACAGGCAGCCAATGCAGAGATGCAAGTACAGGTGTGATATGAGCTCTCTTCTTGGTTCATGTCAAGATTCTTGCAGCTGGGTTTTGCACAAGTTGTAGCTGCTCTATATATTTTTTTGGAAAACTAGAGAAGAGAGCATTACAGTAGTCTAATCTACTTAAAGCATGTATTAACCGTTCAGCATCAGCTTGCGTCAGGAAACTTAGTAATGTTTCGCAAATGGAAAAAGGCTACCCTTGTTACATTTCTTATATGTGGCAGACAGCTTAGGTCAGCATCCAATATTACACCTAGATTATTAACTTGATGTTTATTGTTTGACACTAGAGGTCCTAGGTTCTTAGATAATTTTTCTCTCTGGGCCTTAGATCCAATGATAATTATCTCAGTCCTGATTCAACTCAAGAAAATTCTGAGACATCCAGAGATTAATATCATTCAGACAGTTTTCTAAGGAACTGATTGGGCTTTCATCCTCAGGAAATACAAAAATATACAGCTGTGTATCATCAGCATAGCTATGAAAATTAACCCCATGGTTACTGATGATTTTACCAAGTGGAAGCATGTATAAAGAAAAGAGTAATGGGCCAATAATCCCACAGTTAATAATAGTTTTTTCTGATACAGAATCCCCTAGGGCAACACAAAAATTTCTTCCAACCAGATATGAATAAAACCATTTAAGAACTGTTCCTGAGAGACCTACCCATTGTTCAAGTCGATGTAGCAAAATCTTATGGTCCACAGTGTCAAATGCAGCACTGAGATCTAACAGAACAAGAACAGACACACCACCAGCATCTATGCACATTCTAATATCATTGATTACCTTGACTAGAGCAGTTTCTGTACTGTGGTTTGACCGGAAGCCTGACTGAAATTTCTCAAGAATGGTATTTTTACTGATAAAATCATTTAACTGCCTAAAAACCACTTTTTCGATAATCTTGCTTAAGAAAGGGAGGTTTGATATGGGTCTAAAATGACTAAGAACTGAGGGATCCAAGTTACTTTTCTTTAGTAAGGGCTTTACAATGGCAGTCTTCAGTGCAGTTGGGAAGTTGTCTCCAAAGAAGAGTTTACAATGGCTATGACACTGTCTGACAAACAACTAAAAACGGTTTTAAAAAATCTTGTGGGGATAGGATCAAATACACAGGTAGAGGGTTTTAATGGCTGGACAATTTCATTGAGCATTTGTGCATCAATCAGGCCAAATGCATGCATGTCAGCTTTGCACGGGGCATCTGAACTGTCCAGGTCTGGGGTTGTACCAATAGTGCTTATCTTTTCTTTAAAATAAATCGCAAACTCTTCACACTTATTTGAGGAGATGAGCTCACTGCCAAAATCAGCAGCTAAACTTGGATTTATCAAGCGATCAATTGTTGAAAAAAGCACTTTGGGATTATTCTTATTGTCACAAATAATCTTGGAAAAATAAGTCTGTCTTGTGTTTCTTATTGCTCTATTATAATTTGCAAGCTGTTCTTTAAGATGTACCTGTAGTTTTGTCTTTCTCCATTTACGCTCTGCTTTCTGACAGTTCCTCTTTAGTTTAAGAATTTCACTGTTTTTCCAGGGTGTCTTATGATTTGAAATTACGTTTTTTATTTTCTCTGGGGCAACAATGGCGAGTGTAGCTCTAAGTTTGCTATTAAAACTATAAACTAACTCATCAGTAGCTAGCGGGTTCAGTGGTACACATGTAAGATTTACAAGTTCTGCAAACTGTAAGGGGGAGTGTAAGGTTCGGAGAACCAAACGCCACAACCAAAGAATCTGAAAGCGTATTTCGTTAGAAATATGCCACTAAGCGGACAGCTCCGCAGTAACAGGGGAAATTAAACTAAATAATGGGAATAAAAACCTCCCGGCATAAGCCAACACAAAACAACCCCAAAAGAGGGCAAACTCGGCGATAGCGAGTAGTAAACAACAAAGGAACCTCACGCACTCACACAAGAGGCGTATTACTAGAGGTCAGAGAAAAACAAAAGAAAGCACGTGTAACAAGGGTGAAAGAAACGTAATAGAAAAAGAACCTGTTACCTACAGCTCTAGGTGTGAACGAGCTGAACAAAAGGTAACAGGTAGGAATATAAAAGGATAAAGAGAGAAAAGGAAACCAAAAGACGAAATAAATCTTTACCCTAACTCTTTAACCGGACTACCTACGTTTCTGACGAGTAACAACCAGAAACGTAGAGACCGCTATCCTTTACCTTACCGACTCCGATAGTCAAAAGCAAAGACAATATCGAAGCGTCAGAAAAGCGAAAGTCCTGGGCTATTTATACCCGGCAGGAAATCCAAAACAGGTGAAAGGAATAATTGCCGGGCGAGATTCAAACACCGGAACGGAGGCGGAAAAATCTGATAGATTGCCTCGAAGTCGTCAAACAAAAGAACGACCGCAGAAACAACAGCAAGCTGCCAGAAACCATGACATATCAGCTGCTGCAGAGTTTAAAATGCACTTCTTTATAATGCGATTTTTTTCAGCTTTTTTCTCCCTTTAACAACATGACATGAAAGAATACACAGAAATGATCTGATATAGCGAGATCAACAACAGAGGAAATTGTAACACTTAGACCTCTAGAAATGACCAAATCTAGAGTATGGCCATGCTTATGAGTTGGCTCAGCAACATGCTGATTAAAATCACGAGAGAGTAGTATGTTTTTAAAATCCATGGCCTTGGAATCTGACACATTATCCACATGCAAATTAAAATCACCTACCAGAAGAACTCTCTCATGATCAGTTCATATAATAGACATGAATTCAGCAAATTCAGGAAACAATGCTGGGTTTTGCCTTGGAGGGCGATAGATGGTCACCATCAGCACAGGATAATCAAAACTTAGAATCTGAGCAAGATATTCAAAAGAAGAAAATTTCCCAAAGTCCATTTGCTTGCATTTAAATTCACATGAATAAATATTTGCTAAGCCACCTCCTCTTATTCTGCCAAATTTTTTTAATTTTTTGAGAAAAGGTGTCATTTGGGGGCAAAGCCTCTATTAGTGTGCAGGCGCGGATCTACGGGGTGGCATGGGGTGGCAGCTGCCACTCCATAAAAAGTCCTTTCCACCCCAGTCGCCACCCCAATTTCAGATGTAAATATTATTATATTATAAATAAAATAAAACAAATTGTGTTGAACATTCATGATATTTCTTCGAAGTTGATGTAAATTGCTCCAATCACCAGTTTATAATTCGCTGTGCCACCCTCAATGTTAAAAAAATGGTTGCGTCCGTCAACGCATCTTCTGTAACTGAAAAGTCTCAAGCCAGCTTAATTTCTGAGCGAGCAGCACACTGAGCACAGAGCGTTGTATGTGGTATGTTAAGTCTGAAAGTAGAAAGCTATCGATAGCCTTTTCTGTATAAAGTATGAAACTAGTAACGTTAGCCCTTTATTTGTAAAGTCCAACCCTAACAAAGTTAGCAACGAATATATGCTGGATTCAATATAGCTAGCATGGCTATTACAGTTGAGAGAACAAGTGCCCGTGTTCCACACTGTGAGCTGACGTTAGCTGTCAGCGTTAGTAGGGCAATGAATGCCCAAAAGTTCAATCAATGTCTTTTGTACAGATCATGTGCTTTGGTGATATTTGTGAGGGATTACAGTAACGTTATCTCGTTTACATACACACAGACCCCTCCACTTTTACTTTTCCCTAGCTCCTATCGGTACTGTAGTCACGCCAACATCGTTGGACGAGCTATGCTAGCTAACGTTAGCTCTCGTAAACTACAGTTCCTTATACTATCGTTTGAAAATTCTACCGTCGCCTTAAGTTGGTTTAAAGGTACAATATGTGACTTATATGTGACAATATGTGGGCCTATGCACGTAAACAAACTTTTACCTGGTTAAATAAATGTCCCCTTATTACAATTAAGATAATAGAGTCCCCAATCAAAGAAACATTGTCCGAACTGGATTGCAAGTCGTCCGAGTCACTTAGGGCATCATATCTGTTGCAGAGCATATCTACTTGTCATGGTTTCTAGCAGCCTCTGCTGTTTCTGCGTTCGGGTTTCCTTTTGGCGTCGTTGGGACGCTCTATCTGATTTTTTCTGCCTTCGGTTGCTGCATTTCAGGTTCATATGGTGCGGCTACTTCCGCGTTTTGTGGCGTATCTTTCTTGATACGCTTTTAGAAATCCTTATTGGTCACGTTTGGTTCTCCGAACCTTACACTCCCCCTTATAGAATATCAAAGTCAGAATGGAAGAACCAGCGACTTCTACCGATTCATACAAAAGGCTGCCTAGCCAGGGCGCTACAGGGGTTACCTCTGAGGAGGCTATTTTCATTCTGCAAGTTCAACAAAGCCAGTTGACGGAACAATTGCAGAACCAGGGAACTTGCCTGAAAAAACTAACAGAGAGCCTCCATAGACTTTCTGTGGCAGTTAATGCTCCCCCAGTTGCACAAGCACAAACTCCTCCTGTGCCCACACCATGTATTATTAAGGAGCCCAAACTCCAATTACCGCCGCGTTATGGTGGAGAACCGGGGAAATGCCGCCCCTTTCTGACACAATGTTTCTTTTTTTTTCAAGCACAACCCTCCCGCTTTACTATAACAGAGTCCCGCGTAGCTTTTATTTTGTCCCTCCTGTGTGATCAGGCCCACGCTTCGGCTGACCCTTTCATTCGGGCCAACGCCCCCTGTATTCGTGATTCCATCCAGCTCATGAAGGAAATGCAGCTGGTCTTTGAGCACAAGGTTTCAGGCGAGGAGGCAGCCAGGAGATTGACCAGCTTGCGTCAGGGCACTGACACTGTAGCAGCTTTTTCAATTTCATTCCGAGCATTAGCCAGGGAGACAGGTTGGCCTGACGGTCCGTTAAAATCTTTATTTTTAAAAGCATTGTCCAACCCCATTAAGGACACGTTAGCTCAGCTCGAGCCTCCTGCTACGTTCAGTGCTCTCAGCCCACTCCATCAACATCCAGGCGATGTGCGATGGTACAGGACAATGGCTATCCATTAAAAAGGAGCTGATAACACCTATAGCTATCAAGCCTAATGCGCAAATTGTCTTTGCACCTAATGCGTGAATTGTCATTCAATGGAAAACTCGCGCACGGCAATAGACGGACATTTAAGTTCTGAAAATGCGCTTCAGATGTCATTACAATACAGCTCTGTTTATCTATGAATACAGCCTGTAAGTAAATAGAATGGTTTGTGACTGAAAAAAGTTCAAAACCTTGTCCAGTGAATATTGCATTTATTGTTTTTCAAATAGCCTAGGCTACAGCGAATTCGCTGTGCATAAGGTTTTTTTTCGATAGCCTATGGTTAAAAAACGGAGATGTCACCATGTTAACTAAATTGTAACCTTAGCTATTCTTCGTCCTTCATATTTTTTTAAATGACAGTGACCAGGTTTCCATACTCTCACCGTTTAAAACCCAGCTGATTTCACCCGTTATTCCTTAACTGAACAAAACGATTTTAAAGAGAACTAAGCGTCTAATTAGAAACTAAAACAAATTTGCAACACGTTACACAATTAATTCACAATTAATTTTAATGCCATTCTCTGCACGTTTAACGGTCTTCCTGGGAAAGTGGATTGTTTTAAAGGATTACGCTACGAGTAAAACAGGTTGGTCACATTTCCATAAACAGGACATTATTAAACAAGGGGAAATATGCGTGAACTTATGGGTTGCGAACCTGACAGCTTTATTGTATGGCTATTTAGTGTCATCATTAAGGCAAAATAACGGTATGTATGTTATTAATCAATATTAGCCTACTATGCAGGTAGCCTAATGAACTTTGGATGAAGCTTGAACTTCGAGAACTCCATGAGAACAGCCTCTTGGAATTGATGTTTGACACTTTCATTGCATAATCAAACGAAATTCGCTGAACAAGCAGGCTAATTTGGCGTTTTCTAAGGTGAGACTGAAGCCATTGATAGCTTATTCTCAGCTGTTGCAGGTCCTTTTAACGAAATTTAAGCGCACATATTTTGTAAAATAACAGCCCTGTCTGGAATTACCGGAAAGTCATAGGCTAATGGTTAGTCCGAATAATATTGATCATACTCCATTTAGCCTATTCCTTGATCACACTAAACACGCACGAGCATGTCTGTTTCGCCATCATAAGCAATCCGCCAAGGTGGAAAAGCAGGCTTTTAAAGGGAATGGGATATGACATTTTGATTGGTTTATTGAATGTCACGCCCAAGACACACCTATAATTAATGAAGCGACTAGGTTCAGCCCAGTTGCGCCATGCGCCGTGCTTAGCGCCAAAAAAACACGCCGTTAAAATAGCAAAAGTGGACTTGGACACGCCCTAAATGGACTTAGCGCCATGCGCTTAGACTAAGCGCCAAGATCGCCAAGATAGGGCCCAACATCAGCAACAGAGTCCAGAATTTGACGTCATAATTTAGTAGTGTGACATCACAACGGGTGGCATTCCAGTGTTTCAGAAGTACATAAATGAAGACAGAAGTTTTGGGGAGACATTTGCCAATTATGGTTGTATCATTGAACATTGGAGACTTTAATCAATTCTATTGTGGAAAATATTATGGATGATGTTATGGATCATTTTCGAGCCAAAAGGTAGGCTGACATTATTATCAATATTTAATATTCTGCCCCAGCATTGTGTGCACCTGTACTGTGATGTTGCATAGAAACCGATCTATTTACCCAACCGATCAGCTTTGCGCAATATGAAAAAAGTCGAAAGGTAACCGTGCGTACACACAAACACCGCGAGATCAGTATACTACCATTTACTCTGCATATTTACGCCACTTCTCGCGTGACTTTCAACAAGGTAGTCAGTCAGTTAGCTATCCTACTTTCGCTCTTCTAGGCCGACCTGA
The DNA here is from genome assembly GCA_029718625.1 of Synaphobranchus kaupii. Lineage (NCBI taxonomy): Eukaryota > Metazoa > Chordata > Actinopteri > Anguilliformes > Synaphobranchidae > Synaphobranchus > Synaphobranchus kaupii. Next base: position 36,228,178 of record CM056386.1, read on the forward strand.
CGCCCGGCAAAAACATCCGAATGCTTCAACATCAACCACAAACTAATTTCTTCAACAACTTCAACAAATTTATTTTTCAAAATGAATCCTCACAACAGAAAAATGCTTCCATAATTATTTACAGTTATATAAATAGACTATATAAAATGAGAAGAAACAAGAGCTTCAAGAACTATTCATTGTTACAATAACTTTTCACATGCATAGACCAAACGAACAAAATAGCCTACACAATAGGCCTACAAGAAAAAATAAACTATTTAAGTTCATCTTTGCAAAATTCGCAACTTATAGACTAGCTACTAGAAAATAATATTGCAAATAATGGCAAAAGGTCACGACGTTAAACACTAACGTCCATGTTTTTTGCCGCTGACCATTTGAACACCTTTAACGAACGGGACCATCGTCACAGCAAACATCACGCACAATCCACCCGAGTTGGCCACTCGAATACACCATATAGGAAGAACTTGACGTCACATCAACATGGCAGCTCGCATCGTGCCATCGTGAACAGTAAACAAACATTAGGCTACTTTTAAACGAAGTGAGCTTTTAACCTCTTAATACCAAACGCCCCCTAGCGGTAACGCGGGCGTTACGGAATTTATTAAAATTTATATTTCATTAATTTAATAATATATAATAAACTGGTCACCTCAATATTTTGATTAAATATCCTTAAGATATATCCATTCCTTCTGGGAAAGTGGTTTTTAAGCCCAAAACGTTGAGATAAAACTTTGTAAATAACATTGGAAACTCTGACCTAATTCTCAAACATGTATTGCAGCTTGATGTCACACCATAAACAATGTGCTGGTAAACTGTTCTGCTTAATTGTATTTAACAAAACTTTGGTTTAAAAAATCATTATACCTTTAGGCTTCAAGAAAAAATACTTTAAAACTTTCATAACGCTGTACATGATTTTTTCCAATTTTAAACCGACTTGTGCTTTTTTGCACTTGATTACGACTCGTTCGGCTGTGTTCACTTTGGCGTTGTGAAACTCAGCCAGTTTCTGGAGTACCAATCCCCTGGCTTAGTATATGTTAGCCAGAGTGGTTTTGAACATGCTTGCAGAGAATAATGCAAAACCGTCGTCAATTGGGTGTATTTCTTTGACTGATAGCACAATAGGCCTATCTGAAGTGGGAAAAACTGTCTTCGACCTGCCTCCACTCCGAGTATTATTTGCTTTCCATTGGGTTTTAAAACTGTCTGTCAAATATTCCAGCCAATAGCCAAGACTCTTATCTTTCATACGAGCCCTCCTTCAACACATTGCCGTCGTAAAACAAGGAGATAACAGCTCTGCGTATAAGGAAGTGTCACCCGTGCGTAATTATCGAACCAAGATGGCGCAGTGTTTTTACCTTGTAGCGTAGCTCGCTACATTCCGTTTAGCAAAGCACAATTCATAAGGTAACTGCGCTGTTTATATTTTTACTTCACAGTCTCTTTCATACAGTTTTTGGTTAGTTATGTCTAGGTTATTCAGGAGTTTCTCCGTGCAGCAGAAATATGGTTTTGCGGTCTCAGTGACGCAGTGATATAAGGTAACAGATTATTTTGCCCGTATACCAGTGCGAATTCACTGTTATGTAAAAAACGAATCCCTCTGAATTAAATGAATATAGCTAACATACTATATTGTAACAATGGCAAGCTAGCCAGCAAAATTACACACAGCAGCTAGCTATCTATTTGTGTCTGAGACAAGTAAGTGCAGCCCTGTGTAAGGAATTATCAAACCGAGATGGCGCAGTGTTTTTACCTTGTAGCGTAGCTCGCTACATTCTGTTTAGCAAAGCACAATTCATAAGGTAAATGCGCTGTTTATATTTTTACTTTACAGTTTCTTTCATACAGTTTTTGGTTAGTTATGTCTAGGTTATTCAGGAGTTTCTCCGTGCAGCAGAAATATGGTTTTGCGGTCTCAGTGACGCAGAGTGATATAAGGTAACAGATTATTTTGCCGGTATACCAGTGCGAATTCACTGTTATGTAAAAAACGAATCCCTCTGAATTAAATGAATATAGCTAACATTACTATATTGTAACAATGACCAAAAACACTTCTAAATTAACTGTTATTGCCAATTATCAGATTTTATTGTAAAACTTAAAAAATAAATGATATTGAGACTTTTCTGGAACCTGGGCCATTTTGCACAATTTGGCACAATTTGTGCCAACTTTGGTAACCGAAATGGTTCACCTGAAAAAAAGCTCTGTAGATTTTGAATGATTTGAGATATTGACACCATATCTTTAGCAGAGATAGGCAGCATATTGAGGAATCACAAAGAGGAGTTATTTCCTCCATAGCTATTGTAGCTCATCAGGTAAAAAATCTGAAATTTGAATTTAGGTACCCGTTTTTTGTTTTTTCACAATTTCTGTACATAAATTGTTGTAGTTAAGTAGCAAGAAGGGTATGTATATGAATTATGACTACTTAGTCATAATAGTGCAGTTCTCTGTTTTAATAAAAGCTATGAACCATATTTGTAGCCTTTACAGTTTTTGAGATAAACAGCTTTGTTGGTCACTAGTCAAAACGGGCGAAAATTGGTATATTTTGCCCTTGGTAGGAAGAGGTTAAAACACTTCAACTTTTGTTTTTCAGCATGACATGCTTTTGTATCGGCCAACGTACCGATACAGAATGATAAACATATATAATTAAAAGTTAAAACGTTATTATTGTAGCCTAGTTGTTAGCTGTTTTATCTATGTTTGCTAGCAAAGCCAAACCTTTCCCGCGAAGGGCGTCCATGACGCCAAGTCCCCAGTTGTGCTGCTGGAACGCACTGATGTCGGTAATGACGCGGAAACGACGCGTTTACCACCTCCGATACCCGACCTCAAGCCATACACCAATGCAGGGTAATTCCCACATAACCTCACATTTCCAAAACACCATTTACACTAAATGTATTTCCTTATGTCTGGCTGTGCTTCAAAAACATACATAGGCTTTTTTAGATAGGCTAGATATTATTTTATCAAAAAGATATAATAAATTAATTTCCCCTCTCACTGCGGGGCAACGTTAAGGGCGGGGCCTGGGGCGGTCGCACCGGTTGCTGACCCCCCCCCCCCCACCCCCCACCCCCCCAAAAAAAAAACAAAAAAAAACACGGCCCTGGTCTCCCTCCCCCATTTTCCAATGCAGCATGCTTTAACTTTACCACCTGCCGTCACTAAATGTCTCCTGTAATTCGTTTGGCACTTTCTGAAACTCTAGTTTGTATGTTTTATTATTACTTTTATTTTTTAATGTTTATTATGTTTAATTTTGTAATTACATTGGACTAGACCGGCATTTAAAATTCTTTATCTGGTCAGTGTTTTGTTTCATGGATACAATTATCGTGATCCCCATTTTCCCGTTAATTTAAGGATCACATACACATAACAAACAAACAAACACAAACACATAATTATTAGTAGGCCTAAACCTGAATCTCCCATGATAGTCCAAGCAGGGTTAGGTTTTTTCCAATTCTGTTTTGATTCTGTCATTTCAGGAAAGTAATTGAAATGTATTTCATAAACTAAAAGATTGTCCATGCGTCAAAAATATATATTTTTACTTCAGTTTATGAATTTAGTTATTTTCCTGAACTGTAGGCCTATTTGAATTGTCGGAATATTGTGAAACAGCGCCCCCTATACAAAAACGTCTTGAAAAAGCTTACAGCACCCGGTATTCCCAGGCGGTCTCCCATCCAAGTACTAACCAGGCCCGACCCTGCTTAGCTTCCGAGATCAGACGAGATCGGGCGTATTCAGAGTGGTATGGCCGTAAGCGATAGAAGCGGTGTAAAATGGCATATTTATACCGGCAATACTGATCGGGCTTAGAATTCCCTCAACGGCACGTTACTCTGTGCAAGCTCCATGATATTACGATATTAGTTCCTATATCATCAGTAAAAGCAAACATTTGCACGGTACGAGTAAGTTACAGTAATTATGATCAATACTGGCTAAAACCTCAGACTTGTATAGAAAAAACTACCGAATGCTTCAACTTCAACCACAAACTAATTTCTTCAACAACAAATTTACTTTTCAAAATTAATCCTCACAACACAAAAATACTTCCATAATTATTTACAGTTATATAAAGTATATAAGATGAGAAGAAAACAAGAGCTTCAAGAACTATGCATTGTTCCAATAACTTTTCAGTTATCAGAAAAAAATTACCTGAGACCATTTTCCTACTTTTTAGACAAGAAATATGTACGGTAGCCTAAATGATGCAAAATAGTAATAGCCTAAATTGCTTCGGCAGAAGACAGCCAATGCTCAAATAGATTGAAATGACGTTAGTATTTCTCAGTCATAGCTTACGCGGACGAGAAAAAAAAGCTTTTGAACGCAAGCAGCTTGCGTGTTAATGTTTGAGCTGTTGGGAGTTGAAAACGTGCCGCGGTTGTAGTCAACTATTTTTTAGTTATTTGCCGGAGGCATTCAACTGTAATATGAACATATGATAAAACGTAATGTATTGCATAGGCTACATACGGCGAAATTAAATAGTTTCGAAAAGGGGTTAACGCTAAGCTTTTAAGGTTGTGCTTCCTACGCAATAACAAACTGAATGTTATGGGAAACAAAAACATCAGAAATATTATATGCTTACGCACAGAACTATAAGGTATAGGTTTTTAAATGTTTTTTTGTTTTTTTTGCCTGTGGCTGATTTTGTTTAGGACACCCCCTTGGTAAAAAAATGAATAAATCAGGCTCCTATGCTTGATAGGTTGTTAGGTAACCGTGCGTAAGATAATGTAGGCTACTGTGCACTGCATAATGACATATAAGACATTGCAGTCGCCTTCACATACGTTTTAACATCCACTGATCGTAGTAGCCTACAGCAGTCTATCAGCAAAATACAACCAACACACACAACGGGCCCTATCTTACACCCGGCGCAAAGCGGCGCTAACGCAAACGCAAGTGTCTTTGCTATCTCTTGCGCCATCATTAGTGAACTGGGCGTGTTGGTCTTAAGATGAGGAGTGGCCAGGATTCTTTTTGGCGTATTGCTATCTTGAGCCAGCAGAAAGCGCTTGCGCTAGAACCACCACAAACCTGGTCTAAAGTCATGTCGCAGTTGTTTACATGCTATTTTAACGGCGCATATAAGTGCGTCTACATAGGCGTGTGCACAACGCGCATACCCTCCTGTCTGTTACACACAGGGGCGTGCACAGGCATGACTAAAATATCTAGATCACAATGTGAAATATTATTATTGTGTAGGCTATATCAAAAATGCATAATAATAAAAGGTTCCATAGGTCCACATACCTTTCCCTCAGCGAAGGGAAACAATGCCACATTACATTGCTCTCAGCCCACTCCATCAACATCCAGGCGATGTGCGATGGTACGGGACAATGGCTATCCATTAAAAAGGAGCTGATAACACCTATAGCTATCAAGCCTAATGCGCGAATTGTCTTTGCACCTAATGCGTGAATTGTCATTCAATGGAAAACTCGCACGGCAATAGACGGACATTTAAGTTCTGAAAATGCGCTTCAGATGTCATTACAATACAGCTCTGTTTATCTATGAATACAGCCTGTAAGTAAATAGAATGGTTTGTGACTGAAAAAAGTTCAAAACCTTGTCCAGTGAATATTGCATTTATTGTTTTTCAAATAGCCTAGGCTACAGCGAATTCGCTGTGCATAAGGTTTTTTTCGATAGCCTATGGTTAAAAAACGGAGATGTCACCATGTTAACTAAATTGTAACCTTAGCTATTCTTCGTCCTTCATATTTTTTTAAATGACAGTGACCAGGTTTCCATACTCTCACCGTTTAAAACCCAGCTGATTTCACCCGTTATTCCTTAACTGAACAAAACGATTTTAAAGAGAACTAAGCGTCTAATTAGAAACTAAAACAAATTTGCAACACGTTACACAATTAATTCACAATTAATTTTAATGCCATTCTCTGCACGTTTAACGGTCTTCCTGGGAAAGTGGATTGTTTTAAAGGATTACGCTACGAGTAAAACAGGTTGGTCACATTTCCATAAACAGGACATTATTAAACAAGGGGAAATATGCGTGAACTTATGGGTTGCGAACCTGACAGCTTTATTGTATGGCTATTTAGTGTCATCATTAAGGCAAAATAACGGTATGTATGTTATTAATCAATATTAGCCTACTATGCAGGTAGCCTAATGAACTTTGGATGAAGCTTGAACTTCGAGAACTCCATGAGAACAGCCTCTTGGAATTGATGTTTGACACTTTCATTGCATAATCAAACGAAATTCGCTGAACAAGCAGGCTAATTTGGCGTTTTCTAAGGTGAGACTGAAGCCATTGATAGCTTATTCTCAGCTGTTGCAGGTCCTTTTAACGAAATTTAAGCGCACATATTTTGTAAAATAACAGCCCTGTCTGGAATTACCGGAAAGTCATAGGCTAATGGTTAGTCCGAATAATATTGATCATACTCCATTTAGCCTATTCCTTGATCACACTAAACACGCACGAGCATGTCTGTTTCGCCATCATAAGCAATCCGCCAAGGTGGAAAAGCAGGCTTTTAAAGGGAATGGGATATGACATTTTGATTGGTTTATTGAATGTCACGCCCAAGACACACCTATAATTAATGAAGCGACTAGGTTCAGCCCAGTTGCGCCATGCGCCGTGCTTAGCGCCAAAAAAACACGCCGTTAAAATAGCAAAAGTGGACTTGGACACGCCCTAAATGGACTTAGCGCCATGCGCTTAGACTAAGCGCCAAGATCGCCAAGATAGGGCCCAACATCAGCAACAGAGTCCAGAATTTGACGTCATAATTTAGTAGTGTGACATCACAACGGGTGGCATTCCAGTGTTTCAGAAGTACATAAATGAAGACAGAAGTTTTGGGGAGACATTTGCCAATTATGGTTGTATCATTGAACATTGGAGACTTTAATCAATTCTATTGTGGAAAATATTATGGATGATGTTATGGATCATTTTCGAGCCAAAAGGTAGGCTGACATTATTATCAATATTTAATATTCTGCCCCAGCATTGTGTGCACCTGTACTGTGATGTTGCATAGAAACCGATCTATTTACCCAACCGATCAGCTTTGCGCAATATGAAAAAAGTCGAAAGGTAACCGTGCGTACACACAAACACCGCGAGATCAGTATACTACCATTTACTCTGCATATTTACGCCACTTCTCGCGTGACTTTCAACAAGGTAGTCAGTCAGTTAGCTATCCTACTTTCGCTCTTCTAGGCCGACCTGACGCCCGGCAAAAACATCCGAATGCTTCAACATCAACCACAAACTAATTTCTTCAACAACTTCAACAAATTTATTTTTCAAAATGAATCCTCACAACAGAAAAATGCTTCCATAATTATTTACAGTTATATAAATAGACTATATAAAATGAGAAGAAACAAGAGCTTCAAGAACTATTCATTGTTACAATAACTTTTCACATGCATAGACCAAACGAACAAAATAGCCTACACAATAGGCCTACAAGAAAAAATAAACTATTTAAGTTCATCTTTGCAAAATTCGCAACTTATAGACTAGCTACTAGAAAATAATATTGCAAATAATGGCAAAAGGTCACGACGTTAAACACTAACGTCCATGTTTTTTGCCGCTGACCATTTGAACACCTTTAACGAACGGGACCATCGTCACAGCAAACATCACGCACAATCCACCCGAGTTGGCCACTCGAATACACCATATAGGAAGAACTTGACGTCACATCAACATGGCAGCTCGCATCGTGCCATCGTGAACAGTAAACAAACATTAGGCTACTTTTAAACGAAGTGAGCTTTTAACCTCTTAATACCAAACGCCCCCTAGCGGTAACGCGGGCGTTACGGAATTTATTAAAATTTATATTTCATTAATTTAATAATATATAATAAACTGGTCACCTCAATATTTTGATTAAATATCCTTAAGATATATCCATTCCTTCTGGGAAAGTGGTTTTTAAGCCCAAAACGTTGAGATAAAACTTTGTAAATAACATTGGAAACTCTGACCTAATTCTCAAACATGTATTGCAGCTTGATGTCACACCATAAACAATGTGCTGGTAAACTGTTCTGCTTAATTGTATTTAACAAAACTTTGGTTTAAAAAATCATTATACCTTTAGGCTTCAAGAAAAAATACTTTAAAACTTTCATAACGCTGTACATGATTTTTTCCAATTTTAAACCGACTTGTGCTTTTTTGCACTTGATTACGACTCGTTCGGCTGTGTTCACTTTGGCGTTGTGAAACTCAGCCAGTTTCTGGAGTACCAATCCCCTGGCTTAGTATATGTTAGCCAGAGTGGTTTTGAACATGCTTGCAGAGAATAATGCAAAACCGTCGTCAATTGGGTGTATTTCTTTGACTGATAGCACAATAGGCCTATCTGAAGTGGGAAAAACTGTCTTCGACCTGCCTCCACTCCGAGTATTATTTGCTTTCCATTGGGTTTTAAAACTGTCTGTCAAATATTCCAGCCAATAGCCAAGACTCTTATCTTTCATACGAGCCCTCCTTCAACACATTGCCGTCGTAAAACAAGGAGATAACAGCTCTGCGTATAAGGAAGTGTCACCCGTGCGTAATTATCGAACCAAGATGGCGCAGTGTTTTTACCTTGTAGCGTAGCTCGCTACATTCCGTTTAGCAAAGCACAATTCATAAGGTAACTGCGCTGTTTATATTTTTACTTCACAGTCTCTTTCATACAGTTTTTGGTTAGTTATGTCTAGGTTATTCAGGAGTTTCTCCGTGCAGCAGAAATATGGTTTTGCGGTCTCAGTGACGCAGTGATATAAGGTAACAGATTATTTTGCCCGTATACCAGTGCGAATTCACTGTTATGTAAAAAACGAATCCCTCTGAATTAAATGAATATAGCTAACATACTATATTGTAACAATGGCAAGCTAGCCAGCAAAATTACACACAGCAGCTAGCTATCTATTTGTGTCTGAGACAAGTAAGTGCAGCCCTGTGTAAGGAATTATCAAACCGAGATGGCGCAGTGTTTTTACCTTGTAGCGTAGCTCGCTACATTCTGTTTAGCAAAGCACAATTCATAAGGTAAATGCGCTGTTTATATTTTTACTTTACAGTTTCTTTCATACAGTTTTTGGTTAGTTATGTCTAGGTTATTCAGGAGTTTCTCCGTGCAGCAGAAATATGGTTTTGCGGTCTCAGTGACGCAGAGTGATATAAGGTAACAGATTATTTTGCCGGTATACCAGTGCGAATTCACTGTTATGTAAAAAACGAATCCCTCTGAATTAAATGAATATAGCTAACATTACTATATTGTAACAATGACCAAAAACACTTCTAAATTAACTGTTATTGCCAATTATCAGATTTTATTGTAAAACTTAAAAAATAAATGATATTGAGACTTTTCTGGAACCTGGGCCATTTTGCACAATTTGGCACAATTTGTGCCAACTTTGGTAACCGAAATGGTTCACCTGAAAAAAAGCTCTGTAGATTTTGAATGATTTGAGATATTGACACCATATCTTTAGCAGAGATAGGCAGCATATTGAGGAATCACAAAGAGGAGTTATTTCCTCCATAGCTATTGTAGCTCATCAGGTAAAAAATCTGAAATTTGAATTTAGGTACCCGTTTTTTGTTTTTTCACAATTTCTGTACATAAATTGTTGTAGTTAAGTAGCAAGAAGGGTATGTATATGAATTATGACTACTTAGTCATAATAGTGCAGTTCTCTGTTTTAATAAAAGCTATGAACCATATTTGTAGCCTTTACAGTTTTTGAGATAAACAGCTTTGTTGGTCACTAGTCAAAACGGGCGAAAATTGGTATATTTTGCCCTTGGTAGGAAGAGGTTAAAACACTTCAACTTTTGTTTTTCAGCATGACATGCTTTTGTATCGGCCAACGTACCGATACAGAATGATAAACATATATAATTAAAAGTTAAAACGTTATTATTGTAGCCTAGTTGTTAGCTGTTTTATCTATGTTTGCTAGCAAAGCCAAACCTTTCCCGCGAAGGGCGTCCATGACGCCAAGTCCCCAGTTGTGCTGCTGGAACGCACTGATGTCGGTAATGACGCGGAAACGACGCGTTTACCACCTCCGATACCCGACCTCAAGCCATACACCAATGCAGGGTAATTCCCACATAACCTCACATTTCCAAAACACCATTTACACTAAATGTATTTCCTTATGTCTGGCTGTGCTTCAAAAACATACATAGGCTTTTTTAGATAGGCTAGATATTATTTTATCAAAAAGATATAATAAATTAATTTCCCCTCTCACTGCGGGGCAACGTTAAGGGCGGGGCCTGGGGCGGTCGCACCGGTTGCTGACCCCCCCCCCCCACCCCCCACCCCCCCAAAAAAAAAACAAAAAAAAACACGGCCCTGGTCTCCCTCCCCCATTTTCCAATGCAGCATGCTTTAACTTTACCACCTGCCGTCACTAAATGTCTCCTGTAATTCGTTTGGCACTTTCTGAAACTCTAGTTTGTATGTTTTATTATTACTTTTATTTTTTAATGTTTATTATGTTTAATTTTGTAATTACATTGGACTAGACCGGCATTTAAAATTCTTTATCTGGTCAGTGTTTTGTTTCATGGATACAATTATCGTGATCCCCATTTTCCCGTTAATTTAAGGATCACATACACATAACAAACAAACAAACACAAACACATAATTATTAGTAGGCCTAAACCTGAATCTCCCATGATAGTCCAAGCAGGGTTAGGTTTTTTCCAATTCTGTTTTGATTCTGTCATTTCAGGAAAGTAATTGAAATGTATTTCATAAACTAAAAGATTGTCCATGCGTCAAAAATATATATTTTTACTTCAGTTTATGAATTTAGTTATTTTCCTGAACTGTAGGCCTATTTGAATTGTCGGAATATTGTGAAACAGCGCCCCCCTATACAAAAACGTCTTGAAAAAGCTTACAGCACCCGGTATTCCCAGGCGGTCTCCCATCCAAGTACTAACCAGGCCCGACCCTGCTTAGCTTCCGAGATCAGACGAGATCGGGCGTATTCAGAGTGGTATGGCCGTAAGCGATAGAAGCGGTGTAAAATGGCATATTTATACCGGCAATACTGATCGGGCTTAGAATTCCCTCAACGGCACGTTACTCTGTGCAAGCTCCATGATATTACGATATTAGTTCCTATATCATCAGTAAAAGCAAACATTTGCACGGTACGAGTAAGTTACAGTAATTATGATCAATACTGGCTAAAACCTCAGACTTGTATAGAAAAAACTACCGAATGCTTCAACTTCAACCACAAACTAATTTCTTCAACAACAAATTTACTTTTCAAAATTAATCCTCACAACACAAAAATACTTCCATAATTATTTACAGTTATATAAAGTATATAAGATGAGAAGAAAACAAGAGCTTCAAGAACTATGCATTGTTCCAATAACTTTTCAGTTATCAGAAAAAAATTACCTGAGACCATTTTCCTACTTTTTAGACAAGAAATATGTACGGTAGCCTAAATGATGCAAAATAGTAATAGCCTAAATTGCTTCGGCAGAAGACAGCCAATGCTCAAATAGATTGAAATGACGTTAGTATTTCTCAGTCATAGCTTACGCGGACGAGAAAAAAAAGCTTTTGAACGCAAGCAGCTTGCGTGTTAATGTTTGAGCTGTTGGGAGTTGAAAACGTGCCGCGGTTGTAGTCAACTATTTTTTAGTTATTTGCCGGAGGCATTCAACTGTAATATGAACATATGATAAAACGTAATGTATTGCATAGGCTACATACGGCGAAATTAAATAGTTTCGAAAAGGGGTTAACGCTAAGCTTTTAAGGTTGTGCTTCCTACGCAATAACAAACTGAATGTTATGGGAAACAAAAACATCAGAAATATTATATGCTTACGCACAGAACTATAAGGTATAGGTTTTTAAATGTTTTTTTGTTTTTTTTGCCTGTGGCTGATTTTGTTTAGGACACCCCCTTGGTAAAAAAATGAATAAATCAGGCTCCTATGCTTGATAGGTTGTTAGGTAACCGTGCGTAAGATAATGTAGGCTACTGTGCACTGCATAATGACATATAAGACATTGCAGTCGCCTTCACATACGTTTTAACATCCACTGATCGTAGTAGCCTACAGCAGTCTATCAGCAAAATACAACCAACACACACAACGGGCCCTATCTTACACCCGGCGCAAAGCGGCGCTAACGCAAACGCAAGTGTCTTTGCTATCTCTTGCGCCATCATTAGTGAACTGGGCGTGTTGGTCTTAAGATGAGGAGTGGCCAGGATTCTTTTTGGCGTATTGCTATCTTGAGCCAGCAGAAAGCGCTTGCGCTAGAACCACCACAAACCTGGTCTAAAGTCATGTCGCAGTTGTTTACATGCTATTTTAACGGCGCATATAAGTGCGTCTACATAGGCGTGTGCACAACGCGCATACCCTCCTGTCTGTTACACACAGGGGCGTGCACAGGCATGACTAAAATATCTAGATCACAATGTGAAATATTATTATTGTGTAGGCTATATCAAAAATGCATAATAATAAAAGGTTCCATAGGTCCACATACCTTTCCCTCAGCGAAGGGAAACAATGCCACATTACATTGCTCTCAGCCCACTCCATCAACATCCAGGCGATGTGCGATGGTACGGGACAATGGCTATCCATTAAAAAGGAGCTGATAACACCTATAGCTATCAAGCCTAATGCGCGAATTGTCTTTGCACCTAATGCGTGAATTGTCATTCAATGGAAAACTCGCACGGCAATAGACGGACATTTAAGTTCTGAAAATGCGCTTCAGATGTCATTACAATACAGCTCTGTTTATCTATGAATACAGCCTGTAAGTAAATAGAATGGTTTGTGACTGAAAAAAGTTCAAAACCTTGTCCAGTGAATATTGCATTTATTGTTTTTCAAATAGCCTAGGCTACAGCGAATTCGCTGTGCATAAGGTTTTTTTCGATAGCCTATGGTTAAAAAACGGAGATGTCACCATGTTAACTAAATTGTAACCTTAGCTATTCTTCGTCCTTCATATTTTTTTAAATGACAGTGACCAGGTTTCCATACTCTCACCGTTTAAAACCCAGCTGATTTCACCCGTTATTCCTTAACTGAACAAAACGATTTTAAAGAGAACTAAGCGTCTAATTAGAAACTAAAACAAATTTGCAACACGTTACACAATTAATTCACAATTAATTTTAATGCCATTCTCTGCACGTTTAACGGTCTTCCTGGGAAAGTGGATTGTTTTAAAGGATTACGCTACGAGTAAAACAGGTTGGTCACATTTCCATAAACAGGACATTATTAAACAAGGGGAAATATGCGTGAACTTATGGGTTGCGAACCTGACAGCTTTATTGTATGGCTATTTAGTGTCATCATTAAGGCAAAATAACGGTATGTATGTTATTAATCAATATTAGCCTACTATGCAGGTAGCCTAATGAACTTTGGATGAAGCTTGAACTTCGAGAACTCCATGAGAACAGCCTCTTGGAATTGATGTTTGACACTTTCATTGCATAATCAAACGAAATTCGCTGAACAAGCAGGCTAATTTGGCGTTTTCTAAGGTGAGACTGAAGCCATTGATAGCTTATTCTCAGCTGTTGCAGGTCCTTTTAACGAAATTTAAGCGCACATATTTTGTAAAATAACAGCCCTGTCTGGAATTACCGGAAAGTCATAGGCTAATGGTTAGTCCGAATAATATTGATCATACTCCATTTAGCCTATTCCTTGATCACACTAAACACGCACGAGCATGTCTGTTTCGCCATCATAAGCAATCCGCCAAGGTGGAAAAGCAGGCTTTTAAAGGGAATGGGATATGACATTTTGATTGGTTTATTGAATGTCACGCCCAAGACACACCTATAATTAATGAAGCGACTAGGTTCAGCCCAGTTGCGCCATGCGCCGTGCTTAGCGCCAAAAAAACACGCCGTTAAAATAGCAAAAGTGGACTTGGACACGCCCTAAATGGACTTAGCGCCATGCGCTTAGACTAAGCGCCAAGATCGCCAAGATAGGGCCCAACATCAGCAACAGAGTCCAGAATTTGACGTCATAATTTAGTAGTGTGACATCACAACGGGTGGCATTCCAGTGTTTCAGAAGTACATAAATGAAGACAGAAGTTTTGGGGAGACATTTGCCAATTATGGTTGTATCATTGAACATTGGAGACTTTAATCAATTCTATTGTGGAAAATATTATGGATGATGTTATGGATCATTTTCGAGCCAAAAGGTAGGCTGACATTATTATCAATATTTAATATTCTGCCCCAGCATTGTGTGCACCTGTACTGTGATGTTGCATAGAAACCGATCTATTTACCCAACCGATCAGCTTTGCGCAATATGAAAAAAGTCGAAAGGTAACCGTGCGTACACACAAACACCGCGAGATCAGTATACTACCATTTACTCTGCATATTTACGCCACTTCTCGCGTGACTTTCAACAAGGTAGTCAGTCAGTTAGCTATCCTACTTTCGCTCTTCTAGGCCGACCTGACGCCCGGCAAAAACATCCGAATGCTTCAACATCAACCACAAACTAATTTCTTCAACAACTTCAACAAATTTATTTTTCAAAATGAATCCTCACAACAGAAAAATGCTTCCATAATTATTTACAGTTATATAAATAGACTATATAAAATGAGAAGAAACAAGAGCTTCAAGAACTATTCATTGTTACAATAACTTTTCACATGCATAGACCAAACGAACAAAATAGCCTACACAATAGGCCTACAAGAAAAAATAAACTATTTAAGTTCATCTTTGCAAAATTCGCAACTTATAGACTAGCTACTAGAAAATAATATTGCAAATAATTGCAAAAGGTCACGACGTTAAACACTAACGTCCATGTTTTTTGCCGCTGACCATTTGAACACCTTTAACGAACGGGACCATCGTCACAGCAAACATCACGCACAATCCACCCGAGTTGGCCACTCGAATACACCATATAGGAAGAACTTGACGTCACATCAACATGGCAGCTCGCATCGTGCCATCGTGAACAGTAAACAAACATTAGGCTACTTTTAAACGAAGTGAGCTTTTAAAACACTTCAACTTTTGTTTTTCAGCATGACATGCTTTTGTATCGGCCAACGTACCGATACAGAATGATAAACATATATAATTAAAAGTTAAAACGTTATTATTGTAGCCTAGTTGTTAGCTGTTTTATCTATGTTTGCTAGCAAAGCCAAACCTTTCCCGCGAAGGGCGTCCATGACGCCAAGTCCCCAGTTGTGCAGCTGGAACGCACTGATGTCGGTAATGACGCGGAAACGACGCGTTTACCACCTCCGATACCCGACCTCAAGCCATACACCAATGCAGGGTAATTCCCACATAACCTCAAATTTCCAAAACACCATTTACACTAAATGTATTTCCTTATGTCTGGCTGTGCTTCAAAAACATACATAGGCTTTTTTAGATAGGCTCGATATTATTTTATAAAAAAGATATAATAAATTAATTTCCCCTCTCACTGCGGGGCAACGTTAAGGGCGGGGCCTGGGGCGGTCGCACCGGTTGCTGACCCCCCCCCCCACCCCCCACCCCCCCAAAAAAAAAAACAAAAAAAAAAACACGGCCCTGGTCTCCCTCCCCCATTTTCCAATGCAGCATGCTTTAACTTTACCACCTGCCGTCACTAAATGTCTCCTGTAATTCGTTTGGCACTTTCTGAAACTCTAGTTTTTATGTTTTATTATTACTTTTATTTTTTAATGTTTATTATGTTTAATTTTGTAATTACATTGGACTAGACCGGCATTTAAAATTCTTTATCTGGTCAGTGTTTTGTTTCATGGATACAATTATCGTGATCCCCATTTTCCCGTTAATTTAAGGATCACATACACATAACAAACAAACAAACACAAACACATAATTATTAGTAGGCCTAAACCTGAATCTCCCATGATAGTCCAAGCAGGGTTAGGTTTTTTCCAATTCTGTTTTTATTCTGTCATTTCAGGAAAGTAATTGAAATGTATTTCATAAACTAAAAGATTGTCCATGCGTCAAAAATATATATTTTTACTTCAGTTTATGAATTTAGTTATTTTCCTGAACTGTAGGCCTATTTGAATTGTCGGAATATTGTGAAACAGCGCCCCCTATACAAAAACGTCTTGAAAAAGCTTACAGCACCCGGTATTCCCAGGCGGTCTCCCATCCAAGTACTAACCAGGCCCGACCCTGCTTAGCTTCCGAGATCAGACGAGATCGGGCGTATTCAGAGTGGTATGGCCGTAAGCGATAGAAGCGGTGTAAAATGGCATATTTATACCGGTAATACTGATCGGGCTTAGAATTCCCTCAACGCCATGTTACTCTGTGCAAGCTCCATGATATTACGATATTAGTTCCTATATCATCAGTAAAAGCAAACATTTGCACAGTACGAGTAAGTTACAGTAATTATGATCAATACTGGCTAAAACCTCAGACTTGTATGGAAAAAACTACCGAATGCTTCAACTTCAACCACAAACTAATTTCTTCAACAACAAATTTACTTTTCAAAATTAATCCTCACAACACAAAAATACTTCCATAATTATTTACAGTTATATAAAGTATATAAGATGAGAAGAAAACAAGAGCTTCAAGAACTATGCATTGTTCCAATAACTTTTCAGTTATCAGAAAAAAATTACCTGAGACCATTTGCCTACTTTTTAGACAAGAAATATGTACGGTAGCCTAAATGATGCGAAATAGTAATAGCCTAAATTGCTTCGGCAGAAGACAGCCAATGCTCAAATAGATTGAAATGACGTTAGTATTTCTCAGTCATAGCTTACGCGGACGAGAAAAAAAAAGCTTTTGAACGCAAGCAGCTTGCGTGTTAATGTTTGAGCTGTTGGGAGTTGAAAACGTGCCGCGGTTGTAGTCAACTATTTTTTAGTTATTTGCCGGAGGCATTCAACTGTAATATGAACATATGATAAAACGTAATGTATTGCATAGGCTACATACGGCAAAATTAAATAGTTTCGAAAAGGGGTTAACGCTAAGCTTTTAAGGTTGTGCTTCCTACGCAATAACAAACTGAATGTTATGGGAAACAAAAACATCAGAAATATTATATGCTTACGCACAGAACTATAAAGGTATAGGTTTTTAAATGTTTTTTTGTTTTTTTTGCCTGTGGCTGATTTTGTTTAGGACACCCCCTTGGTAAAAAAAATGAATAAATCAGGCTCCTATGCTTGATAGGTTGTTAGGTAACCGTGCGTAAGATAATGTAGGCTACTGTGCACTGCATAATGACATATACGACATTGCAGTCGCCTTCACATACGTTTTAACATTCACTGATCGTAGTAGCCTACAGCAGTCTATCAGCAAAATACAACCAACACACACAACATCAGCAACAGAGTCCAGAATTTGACGTCATAATTTAGTAGTGTGACATCACAACGGGTGGCATTCCAGTGTTTCATAAGTACATAAATGAAGATAGAAGTCTTGGGGAGACATTTGCCGATTATGGTTGTATTATTGAACATTGGAGACTTTAATCAATTCTATTGTGGAAAATATTATGGATGATGTTATGGATCATTTTCGAGCCAAAAGGTAGGCTGACATTATTATAAATATTTAATATTCTGCCCCAGCATTGTGTGCACCTGTCAATGGCAGCAATGTTGTCAAAATACTCAATCAATAAATTTTTCCCACAAAAAAATGTAATTGCAATAGGTGCCTTTCCTTCATCTAATGCCTCTGCATGTGCTGATTTTTTTAAATATTGTGTCGTTTAGACAGAGTATTAACATTTGTTGAGGACCAATCAGAGTCCTGGGATCACTGGCATAGCTAGGTTCTATATGGTTCTCACTGCCCTCACTCGGAGGGGCGGGACCAGAAGGGGGAGACAACAATCATTGGTCTAAAACAGACCTATTTTTATACAGTCTATGCTTGGGACAGGGAGACACACTGTATTTTTGAGTGGAAGTCGATGGAGAACATCCCTTAGTAGCCTACCATGAACAAGCTGTTGTTTTGTGGACGCAGTTCGTAGCATAGTAAATTGAGTGCCTTACCCGCTCATCTTCAACATGTTTGTCATCACATATTCATTTTGGTTGGAGCAAGCTATGATGTGTCTACTACGGAAAAAAAATACTGTTTCGTAAGATGAGACAGAAGGGGATGTTGCAGCTACACTACAGGCCCAGTGTCTCGGAGCAAGCAGCCAAACTGTGGGTTAAGTATCTCAAATCAATTGCTCCATACCTGTATAACCTTATCAATTTAGATATTAATTTAGCTATTCCACCCCATCCCGTACGCAATCGCCATACTCCCCCTGTCAGGAGCATTACCATTGCTTAGCAATGCTGGGTTAGCTAGCAAGCTAACGATATCTCACGGCAAGTCATTTTAACATTTAGCTAGCAAGCTAACGATAGCTTATGGCAAGCCATTTTAATTTAACAGTTATTCCATCCATCTTCAACCGCTTATCCAAAGTCGGGTCGCAGAGGTAGCAGTTCCAGCAGGGGGCCCCAAACTTCCCTTTCCCTGGCCACATTGACCAGCTCTGACTGGGGGATCCCAAGGCGTTCCCAGGCCAGCGTGGAGATATAATCCCTCCACCTGGTCCTTGGTCTGCCCCGTGGTCTCCTCCCAGCTGGACGTGCCTGGAACACCCCACCCCCCTAGGGAGGCGACCAGGTGGCATCCTTACAAGATGCCCGAACCACCTCAACTGGCTCCTTTCTACGCAAAGGAGCAGCGGCTCTACTCCGAGTCCCTCACGGATGACTGAGCTTCTCACCTTATCCCTAAGGGAGATGCCAGCCACACTCCGGAGAAAACCCATTTCGGCTGCTTGTATCCACGATCTCGTTCTTTCGGTCATGACCCACCCTTCATGACCATAGGTGAGAGTAGGAATGAAGATTGACCGGTAGATCGAGAGCTTTGCCTTCTGGCTCAGCTCTCTCTTCATCACAACGGTGCGGTAAAGCGAGCGCAATACTGCTCCCGCTGCTCCGATTCTCCTTGCCCATCTCACGTTCCATCGTCCCCTCACTCGAGAACAAGACCCCGAGATATTAGAACTCCTTCACTTGGGGTAAAGACTCATTCCCTACTCGGAGTAGACAAACCAACGGTTTCCTGCTGAGAACCATGGCCTCAGATTTAGAGGTGCTGATCCTCATCCCAGCCGCTTCACACTTGGCTGCGAACTGATCCAGTGAGTGCTGAAGGTCGCAGACCGATGGTGCCATCAGGACCACATCATCTGCAAAATGCAGCGATGCAATCCTCAGCCCACCGAACTGCAACCCCTCTCCTCCACGACTACGCCTTGAAATCCTGTCCATGAATATCACAAACAGGATAGGTGACAAGGCGCAGCCCAAGGCCAACCCCCACTGGGAACGAGTCTGACTTACTGCCGGTTACCCGGACACAGCTCTTGCTTTGGGCGTATAGAGATTGGATGGCCCTCAGTAGTGACCCCCTCACCCTGTACTCCCGCAGCACCTCCCACAATATCTCCCGGGGAACCCGGTCATAAGCCTTCTCCAAATCCACAAAGCACATGTAGACTGGATAGGCATACTCCCAGGCCTATCCTAGGATCCTTGCGAGAGTAAAAAGCTGGTCCGTTGTTCCACGACCAGGACAGAATCCATATTGTTCCTCTTCAATCTGAGGTTCGACTATTAGCCGGACCCTCCTTTCCAGTACCTTAGAGTATACTTTCCGAGGGATGCTGAGTAATGTGATGCCTCTGTAGTTGACACACACCCTCTGGTCCCCCTTTTTGAACAGGGGAACCACCACCCCGGTCTGCCACTCCCTAGGCACTGCCCCTGACTTACACGCAATGTTGATGAGATGTGTCATCCATGACAGCCCCTCAACACCCAGAGCCTTCAGCATTTCTGGGTGGATCTCATCAACCCCCGGGACTTTGCCACTGTGGAGTTGTTTGATTACCACAGTGACTTCCTCCAGGGAGATCGATGTTGATCCCCCATCATCCTCCAGCTCTGCCTCTACTATAGATGGTGGGTTAGTCGGGTTCAGGGGTTCCTCAAAGTGTTCCTTCCACCGCCCTATCACCTTATCAGTTGAGGTCAACAGCGTCCCATCCTTACTATATACAGCTTGGATGGTTCCCTGTTTCCCCCTCCTGAGGTGTCGGACGGTTTTCCAGAACCGCTTTGGTGCCAACCAAAAGTCCTTCTCCATGGCTTCTCCGAACTCCTCCCACATCATATCTACCGGATCTACTTTCCAAATTAAATACAAAAAAGGAAAGGGCCATTTAATTTTCACAATAAAATAGGTAAGAGGACTGGTTATTGTTTGTATTGACAGAATCCGCTTTGTTCGTATTCTTATACGTGCTAGAAGTGTCAAACCATCAATAAGGCATGCAATCCTGGTAGCTAACAGTCACTATGAATTGGTATAAGGAAATTCCACAAAAAACACGTACTTTCATCCATATCAAGAACCTTCTCATGAGCAAGAATAACCAGGGTGTCCTCCCCCCCCCCACAGTTCCCCTTGTTAATATTTTACAATTCGAACCCTGAGTGTAGCTAGCTAGACAGAACTGTCTGGCACATGGCATCCATGATCATCATTAACCCTTTCCAGCCTAAGCGAATATTGGGTCAACATTCTATTCCATTTTATTTCTTAATGTGCGTTGCAAAAATGTTTGTAGTGTGATCATATTACATCAGATACCTAAACTTGATATACCGTTGTAAACAGGATAACTGGGGCTTTCAATTGATATAAAAAAATAATAGGATTACTTGATGGCAATATCATCAATTATGGAAATACATTTACCAACTAAATTTATAAAACATTCTAAATGGCTATTTTCTAATGAGAAACCTACTATTTTGCCAATTTCATGTTCAAGATAGGGGGAAACTTACAGTGTATGATATCTTCACCATTGTGTGAGTCATATAGAATAGGAATCAGAATAGATTTATCTTCTATTGCTCAAAAGTTATAACCACTTCAGTGATGGGTAAGAAAAGGCTAAAATAAACGCTTTAGAATGTTAGGTTCATTGAAAATATGACATGTGCATGCAAAACTGTTTGTGGTGTGATCATATTATGTTACACCCCTAAAGATAATATACCATTTTAAACAGGATAACTGGAGCTTTCCATTTATATACAATAATATGCTTACTTTAACACAATATCATCAATTATTAAAACAAATCACAAAATAAATAATAATAAAAAAACTTTCTAAATGGCTATTCTCCATGAGAAACCTAGGTTTTTAAACATTTCATGTTCAAGATCGAGGGAGACAAACTGTGTGGTATCTTCACTGTTTTGTAAGTGATATAGAGTAGAAATCAGAACAGATTTATCATTTACTGCTAAAAAGTTATAACATCTTAGTGATGTATGGGAAAAGGCAAAAAAAATCTTTTAGTAGAATGTTAGGTTCATTGACATTTCACATTACCACTTATCCATACTCCTAATGGGTCACTGTTGAGAATCTGTTGATATAATGCAAAATTGAAAGACACATACACTGAAATATACAATTTATGTGTTCAATGAAACACACACTTTATTTAGAAAAAATGTATAACATAGTGAATGGATGAACTAAGTAAATGGATAACATTGTAAAACAAATAAAAACAAGATACAACCCATGGCAAATATCAGTTTAGATACCCGTACAATTAATGCATTGGATTTATTTACAGTAAAATCATTAATGTATTAGTACAGATACAGCAGACAAATCTATGGTCAAGCATAAATACCTTCAATATATTCAAAAATCAAGAAGATAACTAAGTGCATGCATGCCCTGATGGTCCTCTGTGTCGTGCTCTGCAATGACCCTCCGCACCTTCCTTCTCTTCAGGGACTGTATCAGATGGCTAAATGTCCATCCTTTGCTGCAATACATAAATATGTAATCATTTACCATTTCATTAATCCATAACATATCATATAAAACCATTTCTGAGTAATTAAAGGGCTTGCAATAACATCATCTTACAGCAAACGCTTTATGCTTATGTCAGGAATAGATAAAATAGCTATTCTGGACACAAGCATAATGTCCATCCATCGCTGTAATAGATAAATATATTATCAATTGCCATTTCATTAATCCATAACATATAAAACAATTTCTGAGTCATTAAAGGGGTGTATAATGAGAATGACATTTTACAGAAAACACTTTATGCTCCAGAATAACGTTAGATAAAAAGCACAACAACACCACAATGTTAGACTACTTAACACAATGTTAGACTACTTAGCATAATGTCCATTCATATAAGATATTGTTTTGAATGAACAGACCTAAATCATCAGTGACATTGGCTCAACTGAATGATGTCTTTTTGTCATATTTGTCTAAACAGGCTAATCTTGCTCAAGTCAAAAACGTGAGTCAGAAAATAAAACGTGAAGCTGACGTTACGTTAGGAAATGTTTGCTGTTTAGTTCTCTACTCCATTCATTTTCGACAGGACTGATCAACAACAACCTTCAAATTTATACATAACGTTATGTTAAAAAACTAGCTAGTTAGTACTTGCTATTGCTAAGACTAATAGTTGAGTATAACATTTATAAAGCTAGCAAGACAGACAGCAGAGCTAACGTTTCAAATTAGGAAAACAAAAACGCAGAAAAGAAAATGGCTGTTCGCGCGGTTTAGGATGACAGCTCACTGTTAGACTAACGTTATTTGTTTTAGCTTTAGTTCGCTATTATTTAGTTATCAAAGTCTACACTAAGATACGGAAAATATTCACATCTAACGTTATCACTTCACTTATTCATTGTATGACAGACTTTTTCACAATTTCATCTCAAAACGAGCTGGGGTAACAACAACACAGTGGCATCATTTGAAGCTAGAGCCGAACGTTAGCTACCTTAGCGAATTTCAAGTGAAAATATGAGAAAGTCTGCGGTACAAAAACAGGATTTTATTCAAAATAAAATTGTTTCTGAAGTAATATCTATGGTTAATTATTATCTTAAATATTTCTTACCTCAGGGGGTTTACTGGCTTTCCCTCAGTCGCAGTAAAGTCTTCAGACGATAGTCTTCTGTCCGGGGTGGTCCGCTCCGCCCGCGGTGAAGCAAATGGAGATTTACGAGGTTGACGTGCGGTTTTATTTAGCGGTCTACAAATAAATCCCCGCCCACTAAGCTCATGAACCAATTATATGCAATTGTAGCTTATTTTGTCATCTGTAACTAGCAGTTTTCAAAAAGAAAATCAGTGATTGGACGGCAGAGCTATTATACGTCAAACCATCAGCACAATTGTACTGAAATTAGAACGGTCCGGCTGGAAAGGGTTTTAAGGACGCATTAGCTCAGCTCGAGCCTCCTGCTATGTTCAGTGCTCTGGTTACCATGGCGATTCGCCTGGACAAGCGCGTCAGGGAGCGAGAGCGAGAGAGACAGGGGACCGGAGAGACCGTTCGGTTCCCCATCTCTCTTCCTCTCCGGTAATGTCCCCAGTTCCTCTTCCCGCCCCTCCCTCTCTTAATGGGGAGGAGCCTATGCAGGTGGACGGTGCTTCTCTGCGTGAGCCAAGACTGGCTAAGCCGCGTGAGGAGTGGTGCCGTTATTGCAGGCGCAGGGGCAATTTCTGCCCTAAATTGGGGAGAAATGGGGGGGTCTTGCTAGGGGAACCGGGTACACTAGCGAGACATAATGGTACTGCCCCTCGGCCATTATTACCGGTTCGACTGTTCTGGAATAAGCGCTCGGCTAATGTCAACGCATTTATTGATTCCGGAGCAGTCGAGTGTCTTAAATATTTATGGAAACAAAGTTTGCATACACCCCCTCATTCGACCTCATCTGGTCACTGCCCTCGACGGTCGTCCATTGGGCACCGGGTCCATTAAAGAGACCATGGGTTCCCTGACCATGCACGCTTTCCATGAGGGTCATTTGGAACTGATTCAGTTCTCTTTAGTCGATTCCCCAGATTATCCGTTAGTTTTGGGGCATTCGTGGCTGGTCCGGCACAGCCTACACATTGATTTGGGTAGTGACAAGGTTGTCATCCTTCAATGGGGCCCCCAATGTTCGGCTCACTGTCGATTGACAGCTCCCTTTGCGTCTCGCGAGCGTAGCCATCGCTCGAAGCTTATTCTAATTCCCGGCCTGATCATGACAGTTTCGCTCCTCTCTCCGAGGAGGGGAGGGAGAGCATTGCGGGGATAGGGGCATCCGATTTTCCCCTGCCAGTTAAGTTATTAGTCTGCTCCCGCAAAGGGGGTTCACAACTCCCACCCTCAGGCCTTTTACGCCCTTCACCCATCCCCAGTCATTCTGGTAGGCGCGTTCATGCGGCACTTTCTCGCGTCACGGCCAAACAAGAGGTTGCGGCCGACAGGTGTCATCGTCCCACGTTCCATGTCTCTCGGTTGAAACCGGTGCTGACAGGTCACCGCTTCCCTCCCGGCCATTAGAGGGAGGTCTGTCTTGCACAGCTCGGCGCATTTTGCCCGAGAGAAGCGTGGGCAGAGGTGCCCAGTTTTTGGTGGACTGGGAGAGTTATGGTCCTGAGGAGCGCTGCTGGGTTCCCTCCAAGAACATCTTGGACCCAACACTTATTGGGGACTTCCGCAGAGACAGGGCTGAGGGATCGCCTGGGGTCATCCCTTAGTATGGGGGTCCTGTCATGTTTTCTAGCAGCCTCTGCTGTTTCTGCGTTCGGGTTTCCCTTTGGCATCATTGGGACGCTCTATCGGATTTTATTAAATCCTTATTGGTCGCGTTTGGTTCTCTGAACCTTACACTCCCCCTTACACTACCGCATATCTGGCAGCAAAGTGATGGTTTAAGGCTTGAATGATACCTCAGACACTTGATGACTTAGAGCCATTTAGCCAACCATGTGTTCCATACTGTTCCAGTGTAATTTCAGCTAAATCTTGTCCCACCCCCCAATTCCCATAGAGATCCATTCAAATGCAGAGAGGTTATAGTATATAGTATTTAGTTTGATGTGAAAATATAACTTCAGAATATGAATAGAAATGTAAGGGATGATTTAAGACTTGAGCACAATATTTAGTTTTTGTGACGTTTGATTCACAAGTTCATCAAACTGCAAAATATACAGCACAACATATATCACTAAATATATGGCACAAAAGATATGAAGAAGCACTCATAATTACTGTTGTTTATGTGTTATGCAGGTTGCCAGTAAAGATATTCATGTTTATTTCTCATTTGTGATTTGGCTGAAATGTTCTTATGGCTTTTACATGTAGTGTTCTGTAAAATGAAACACATATGTGTTAACTTTCCTGCAATGATGATTATTATTTAGGCATATTATATTTGAATGCAGACATGCCTGCCTAGTTTCAATGGTATTTTAACGATAGATCTAATAACTCATAGGTCTATGCAGTATGGGTCATCCTCGGCGAGAGGAGGAGCTGCTTTGGAGACTGAATAGCAAATTAACCACCACTACAGGCTGTCATGGTTTTCTGCCTGTTCGGTTCTGTTTTCGGGCGCTACCTCTCGGGGCCACGAGAGGGCGCTCCTGTCTTTAGTTCTAGTTCTCCGGGACTAATTAATTATTTCCTTCAGGTGCACTCTGCCCTACTTAAGCTCTGTTCCCTCGTTGTTCAGGGCTTTTGTGTCATTCTTGCCACGCTAAGCGGTATAGGATTTCAGGTGACCACTTGTCCTTTTGATTTTCAAAAGAATACCCGGGACTTGCCTGTAGAGTGTTAGAGAATTCAGTTTTTAGGTTTCTGTTCTCCTTCACTTTATTTCGTTCCTTGGTTTTCTTTTCCCTGTCTTGCTACTAGACAGTAACCTCGGTTTCGCCTCATTTCCATTTGCCTTTTATTTTAGCTCTTTGATAGTTATTGAGCTAAAGGCATTTCTTTTCTTTTTGTTTCTATTCTCTGCTCGAGTCTACAAGCTTCGCCCTGTTTGGCTATTTGTTTGGCTTATGCCGGTATTCTTTTCCCTTATTGTTTAACTTCTCTGCTCGAATTCTACGAGTTTTCGCCCACTCATCTGGGTTGCTATATTTTGGCTGTATGCCGGGAGTTATTTTCCCTTTCTGTTTATTTCTCTCTGCTCTGTTCACGGACTCTCTTCGCCCTTTTAGTGGTTGTTCTCACGCTTTGTGGGACAACTTTCCTTTCAGTCACGTCTGCTCCTCTGAACCCGACCCATTACACAGGCGGAACCACATCGCACCATAAATATGGCCCTTGTACACCACCCAACCTCTTTTTGACTCCTCAAGGTTGAGCTGAGACTGTTTTTGTCTGGTTCCTTTCGGAATCCGCAAAATCATGACTTTTTCTTGCCCTCTCCTGATTTCCCGGAGCTACGTCCCGGGTTTTTGCCTCCCCCAGCAACGCGGTTTGCAGTTTGTTGCAGTCCTTTTATTATTCGGTTTGTTACTGTTGTTGTTCGGCAGTTCACCGTGCCAGTTGTAACCTGATACCTTTCTGTTATGTTAGCCTGCATTAGGGCATCAGATTGCATTTAGTTGTTGGTTGTTAAAAAAAAGGAAGATGTAGGCAGCTTGCTGCCATTCCTCTTGCAGAAATTATATCAGTTTTAAACTGATAGCTTTCTGTTTATATTAGCCATATTAAGGCATTGGATTGTTTTTCTTGTTGGTTGAACAACAACTACTATAATAACCAACACCAATAACAAAACAACAACAAAAAAAACAAAACAAAAAAAAACCCGGAAGGAGCCTCTGTGTGCGTGAGGACATACGCTACCTGAGGCTTCCGCACCCCCTCGTGCCCTTCAGTGCCTCTCCGGTGCTGATGGTAATTTCGTAGGGCGATAAAGTGTGCCGCCTTGGAGAACCTGTCCACCACCACTAGAATCGCCGCGTTGCCCTTGGACGCAGGCAAACCGGTAATAAAATCTAGTGCAATGTGGGGATCGGTAAAGGGCGTAAAAGACCCGAGGGTGGGAGTTGAGACCCCTTGTTGCGAGCGCAGACTGCGCAGGCAGCAACAAATTCACGTACATCCCTCTCCATGTTGGGCCACCAAAAATGTCTGAACAGGAAATCCTTGAGCATCCGATGAGCACTCAGATGAGCCGCCAGCTGGGAAGAATGAAGCACCCCACTGAAGCACCCGAGACCTTAAATTGAGCGGCACGAAAAGACAATGCGGGGGACCCCCACCTGGGCCCAGATCAGGGCGCAACACCCTCTGAACAGCCACCTCGATGTCCCACATAACCGGAACCGGGTCTTTGTCAGAACGGTCCAAAATTTGGGAGTGCATCCGGTTTGACATTCTTAGACCCAGGCCGGTAAGCCAAAAACAGCGCCCACCGGACATTCCGAGAGTTACATGTCACAGCGCACGGGTGCATCTTCCGGTCAAGCGGTGAGTGCTGGAACAGAATGGCCCCTACCCCTAACTCCATGACATCCACCTCTACAACAAAAGGGAGGGAGGGATTGGGAGTAATCAGGATTTTTTTCCCACGTAACCCCCCTGCTGAGGTCTCTCCACTGGCTGCCAGTTGCAGCCAGGATCAGGTTCAAAGTTCTGACCCTGGCCTACACTGCAGCCAATAGGACAGGCCCCGCCTACCTGCAGGACTTAATCCAGAACTATGTTCCTGCTCGACCACTTCGCTCTTCTACAGCAGGGCGACTGGCACTTCCCCCCCTCCGTGTCAAAGGCTCTCGCTTGTCCCGACTGCGGAGTTTTTCCACATTAGCACCTCAGTGGTGGAATGAACTTCCCATTCCCCTACGTTCTACTCCAACCCTGCCTGCATTCCGTCGAGGCCTGAAGACACACCTCTTCAGACTCCACCTTGACTGATATCCTCACCTAGGAATATCAGTTCCCTGTTCCCTGTGTTTTCCTGTCTGTTTATTATAGTTTATAATAGTATTTGGAATGGTTTATAATAGCATAGTTTATAATAGTATTTGGAATGGTTTATAACCGTATAGTTTATAATAGTATTTGGAATGAAGTGTGGTGTTGCTGATTTGCCCACAGCTTACTGTGAACTACAGTCAACGTTCATTGCTAGGGATAGCTGCTACATTATGCAAAGGATGTGCTTTGCCTTGTCTGTTCTGTAATGATGATGATGTCTCTGTACGCACTTACTGTACGTCGCTTTGGATAAAAGCGTCTGCTAAATAAATGTAATGTAATATTGAACATAGCTGGTTGTAGCGCCCAGCTCCACTTGGTCCGGAGAGAATTGTTATTGATTAGCTAACATTATTCATAAATGATAGCGATAACTAGCTATCTAGCTAAGTTACCAGTTCTCTGGACCAAACGGGGCTAAACTCACACACAATAGACTGCTTTGCATTACCTAATTTATCGATACATTCCGTCTCTCGACAGATTCTGAAAGCTAACAGAGCCAGTGGCGTTACACTGAGGAACGATATATCTCTGACTCCTTGGCATAATGCAGGCAAGTTAGCTAAAGATACCAAAGTAAGACGTTTTTAGATGAATAACTCTCTATGACTACGTTCACACTGCAGGTAAAAAGTGGCACAGATCTGATTTTTTCCTCAAATGTGACACAGATCTGATTTTTTTTATGGAAGTGTGAACAGCGAAAATCACATTGAATCTGACATTTCAAATTCTCATTTGGGCACTTTTGAATGTGGGATTAGATGCCGATACATAACCGATTGTGTCAAAGCGACCGCAGTTTGTCAGATCGGAATTAATGTGACTTTTTACGTCATTTTTGATGCAGCTAGCAGGGCATTAGGAAGTGTACGCACGGGCTAGTATAGAATAATTTCTGTTAAAATAATGTGGGACTCTAATGAATATATATAGAATATATATATATAGGGAATTGACGTATAAGAAGGTTTATATGAATGTGTGTCTGAAGGAGAGAACGTGGACCTGTAGGATTAAAGGTCAAGAGAGTGTCTTGGTGGCCAGTTGGAGATAAAACTGAGAGAACAACAACATGTGATGATCTGTGTGACAGAAGGTCAGGGAAATTCTTTAAGTAAGCAGTTAGTCATAGGACTAAGACAATACTCAGAAAATAACAACCAGAGGTGCACATCAATAATATAGACATTTGTAATATTGATAAATTAAAAAAGCTGAAGTCAGGCATATATTGAGGAGGTCTCAATATATGCAGTAGGTGATTGGCCATCGGACATTCTAGAATAGGAGGGCCTAGACATGTTCAAATTGTATAAAACCTGTGGAAAAAGGCTGAAAGGGTGTGACTTCATGAACTCACCCGGCTTTGTTAATCACTAATAAAGTCGTTCAAAAATGACAAGCTCCTGTCTCTGAGAGAATGATTCTAAGAAGAAAAAAGACACGACATAACTTTGGCGTAGTCGGCAGGATTGGAAAAACAGAGGCTGGAAATTCGGAACCGTCTGCTGCTGTGGGCCGGGAGCCGGATGGGTCACACAAGCCACGGTGATCACCAATAAGGTAAAAGCGAATGTTCTTCGTACTAGTTTAACGGGTTGTGTGACTTGTTCCGGGTGCCGCCCCGGCAGTGGACTGTTGAGTAAGTCTCTCCAAATTAAGAACCTAAAAAAGTAAATAACTGAGACCGAGCTTGTGATTTTTGAAAAGAATGCATGTGTAATGTGTGTGATTGGGCCTCGAGGGAACTTGTACATATGACAAAAATCTCTTTAGTGGAGTCACGTGAAAGTCCTGCAGAAAGGGCCTCAGCGGAGCAGAAAGTGCCCGCAGAGAGCTGGGGAGTCAGGCAAATAAAATCCTGTATAATAACGGATTTCTCTGTATGTTGTATAGACAATAGAAAAAAAGCCTAATTTACAGACAATAGTCGTGTATAATCATAGGTTTTCTATATGTTGAAAGGCTAGTAGAGAAAAGACCGAATTAACAGGTCACTCAAGAAGTGAGTGTTGGAACGAATGAAGTAAGATTGAGTGACAGAGTGAAAGTCTCTGTCACAGATGGAGAGGGGGTGAGAAGCGCTCCTGTAAAATCTCCATTTTTAAAAAAGTGTGAACGAGAGTGTGTTTGGGAGAGTCCTGCACGGTGTAATTTGATTAGGCGTTGTTTGAGAGACATCCAACAATCGAGCCGCTGATTGGGCTCTCTAGTACGAGAAGCTGTGTGTGTGTGGCTGTTTGATTCTGGTTTGCCTGCGTTAAGTGTGTTCTTGTTTGTATAAGAGTTTGTATATAGAGTAAGTGAGTGTGTGAGTGAAATCTGCCAGAAGGACAGATTGGTGTTATAGTGGAATAGTAGTTAATAATAAAGTGTAATTAAGTGACTTAAAAAATAGAAAAATATTTAATAAGCTTTTTAAAGGTACCTTTTAATTCTGTGTGATAATAAATGTATAGATATATGTGAAAGATTCAGTTTTTCACTATGAAGCAATAAGGAAGATACGATAAGAGATATAATCCCCTTGAAAGATTGGGGGTTAGTTTTGAAGTTGGCTTGGCTGTGTTGTGCATTATCTCACTGATTATTGTTGTACTGATCCTTTTATTATTCCCATAACACGATCATTGTTGTGTTTTGAGACGTTTGTTGGAAAATATAGGGTTGTGGAAATTGATCAGTTGTGATATAACATATGCAAAGTATATGATTTGGTATATTGTGGTTGGAATTTAGTTGACATTGCAGAAAATATTTGTATTATTGTGTAAATAAGTGCGATGGTTCGACTAAATACCCACAAAATAGGAGGAAACAGGAGATCTAGAATTGTAAAAAATAAAACTTTAGTAAAATAGGTAAATAAACGGATTGACCTAAAAAAGAGTCAGTTATTAAAGTATAAAACGGTATTTGGCATTGCGATAACCAATATTTAATTGCTGTTTTTTATAGAAAAATTAAAACTCCACAAACCATAAAAATAAATAAAAGGGTGATTAAAACGGGAGGTTGTGCATAAACTGCAGCAATGAATAAAACGGCAGTAGAAGTGTTGAGTGCCAAAAATCCATTAATTAAAGAGGAGATAGAGAAAATCTCCCAGAAATGGGAGAAGCGAACTAAAAATATGAATACAAATTGGCCGAAGGAAGGGACTTTCGATTTAAAT
Organism: Synaphobranchus kaupii; assembly: GCA_029718625.1. Lineage (NCBI taxonomy): Eukaryota > Metazoa > Chordata > Actinopteri > Anguilliformes > Synaphobranchidae > Synaphobranchus > Synaphobranchus kaupii. The sequence goes on from CM056386.1 coordinate 36,259,434, forward strand.
CTGTGCAAAGAAATGGAAATATTAATAAAAAATTATAAAGTTAAGCAAAAGGGTAAAAAGAGACAGGAAAAAAGAGAGAGAGAGAAAGAAATAATAAAACTGTTTAAAAAAGAAGGAGAGGAATATTTAAAAAATCTGAGAAGAGCGAGAAAAGTCTCGACAAAGCAAAGTACAAATGTAATTGAAACGCCTCCGCCATATGGGCAATATCCAGTAGTCTCAGGAATCGTGCAGTTAGAGGGAGAAGTGAATGTAGAAGAAGGGGGGGAAAAACTCTGGAGAACTCCTGGGGCCAGCATAGGAGAAAAAGGCAGGAGAGCAGACCCCAGGGAGTCTCTGGGGGATTCCTCTCAGAGCAGACAGAAAGGATTAAGTAAGTTAAATTGTTACAGGGATTTGCAGGTAGCAATGGAAGAGTTACAGGGAAAGGATGCATGCAGTACCCCCAGAGAGAACGCGCGCTCTCTGGAGGGACAGAAGTGTGATTTTCCCCTGTATTATGTTGAACAGGACAAAATACCTGATTTGGAAAGTTGGAGTGAGGAAGTGATTGAGGAAGGTAAAGCAAATAGGACGATAAGTGAAAAGGAGTTAAGAGATAGACGGAAAATAAAGAAACCAGCCAAATATAGCCAGTACCCCATCCTGATAAAAGGAACAACAGGGCATTACGTGCCGTGGGGATCACAAGATATGCTGGGCTTAGTAGAGCGCCTCCCAGACATACATGAGGGGGCAGGAAAGTGGATAAGGGCTATAGAGGAGGAGACAATGGGGAAATTATTGGCGGTGGGGGACCTTAAGGCTCTGTTGGCGAGGTTGCTAGGGATGGCTCGGATGGAGGAAGTGCTGATGAAGAGTGGGCTACAGGCAGCGGTAAACACCCCGCACTTTGACGGTGCCAGCTTTGATCAATTCCGTCCCGCGATGTGGCGAACTTTGAGAGAGGATTACCCTTCCAAGATTGACCCGAAATCACTTAAAGGTGAAGAGGTGGGAGACACCGTAAATCCAGCCAACTATCTGCATAGACAGTTAAAACGCTGGAAGTTGGAAACAGGGCGGAATCCTGAGGGAGATGAACTGATGACAACCCGCTTCCGGACTTCCATAGTGGAAGCAATGCCCTCGCCGGTGAGAAGCAGGCTGGAGGATGTAGTTGGACTAAACTCTAAAACGCACAGAGAGTTTTGTGATCATGTAATACATGCAGTAGAAAAGTATCGCAAAGAGGAACAGAAGCTTAAAGACCAAGAGAAAGAGACACAGCGGAAGTTGACACAGCTACAGCTGGAAGAATTGACAAAAAAGCAGTGGTAAAAGCCGAAATGCCAGAGCCCAGCCCGGAAGCCGTAGTCTCTTCCGGAGGTCCATCGCGGCTGCCTAACCCTCAGGGCCAAGAGCAACCCACTGTACCAATAATAATGTGTATGCACAGCCCCAACAGTGGAAGAATAAAATCACCAAATAATAGACAAAATTAAAATTAAATACGGAGAGGGCCTGGGGGTCCGCAGGGACCCCAAGGGCCACCCGGAATATGCTGGGGATGTAATCAGCTAGGCCATAATAAGCGTGATTGTCCCACAAATCCTTGGCCGCTGAAATAGCAGCCGGGAAATGATAATAGTAAAACAGATAACCTAGTGATTTATTTAATACAAGACAAATCTTTCACTAAAATGCTATGTACAACAATAACAACAGGAGTTCCGGATGCGCCGGTAGATGCAGGAAAGTGAAATACAAACTAAAGAAAATCTCTAAAAGATAATGCTGGACAAGATGTTGGAATTTGGGACTGGTTTGATTTAAAGTTGGGAAGTTGGGGGGCCATGTTCACTAGAGCAGGAATTCCAATAACAGTAGTAGTTGTTATAGTGGGATTAATGTTCTGTTGTGTGATACCTCTGCTGAGATCTTTCCTGGTACAGGCAACGGTTAAAGCAGATGAATCCAGTGATGAGGTACCACGTGAATGGTGAAGGAGTGGTCCTCCAGGCTGTCAACATGAGGCGTGAACTGGGTGATGATGAAGGCTGGCCTGATCCGAATCCAGTACCAGACTGGATCCCACAAGAGCCACACCCAGATACCTCATCTGAGGACAGCAAGGACAGTGAGAAAGAGGTGATATACAATAAATAGACGAGACTGTATAAGGAGCAGAAGAGGACAGCAGGTTAGCCCGGCTAGCATCCGAGACGGCTAGTTGGTCCACCTACTACGAGGGAGCTCCTTAAGAAAGCCAGAAGACTGATTTTTTAATATATAATTACACTACACATAATATAATCAAAAATTGTATTTTTGTGTATCATTTTATGTTTTTTATTGTTTATTGTATAATCACAGTAATATTTGTTTTTTAATTAATTTTAATATATAATTACACTGCACAGGCTTACATACATAATGAATAAAAATGTGGCTGGAGTGGTGAGTCTTTTACTCCTCCCTCGTCAAGAGTGGGGGGAGAGTTTTGGCTCTAAAACTCCCTGGAATGGATGACGACGAGAAGCACAAGTTGGTAAGAAAAAGGGGTTTATTTAACCCGATAAGATTTGGGAAGGTTGCTTTTCCTCATTGTTCATTTTCAGATCTAAATTATTTTGTTGGAACTAAGTAAGTCCCAATGGGGGGATTATATAGAATAATTTCTGTTAAAATAATGTGGGACTCTAATGAATATATATAGAATATATATATATAGGGAATTGACGTATAAGAAGGTTTATATGAATGTGTGTCTGAAGGAGAGAACGTGGACCTGTAGGATTAAAGGTCAAGAGAGTGTCTTGGTGGCCAGTTGGAGATAAAACTGAGAGAACAACAACATGTGATGATCTGTGTGACAGAAGGTCAGGGAAATTCTTTAAGTAAGCAGTTAGTCATAGGACTAAGACAATACTCAGAAAATAACAACCAGAGGTGCACATCAATAATATAGACATTTGTAATATTGATAAATTAAAAAAGCTGAAGTCAGGCATATATTGAGGAGGTCTCAATATATGCAGTAGGTGATTGGCCATCGGACATTCTAGAATAGGAGGGCCTAGACATGTTCAAATTGTATAAAACCTGTGGAAAAAGGCTGAAAGGGTGTGACTTCATGAACTCACCCGGCTTTGTTAATCACTAATAAAGTCGTTCAAAAATGGCAAGCTCCTGTCTCTGAGAGAATGATTCTAAGAAGAAAAAAGACACGACACTAGTTAACTCACTATTGTACAGGGTAGGTTATCAACAGATTCACATTATATTATCATGTGTTGTCATTTTAGATAAGTGGTAAATGTGCAAAGCAGTGGATTTTTTTTGGGCACAAACGATACACCATGATAATAAGTCGGAAGTAGGCAACGTTTTTATATCATTCGCGGACAGCTGCGTTACCGTTTTTGTGATTTAAAATAATGTTAGAACTGTCCATATTATTGTCTTGGTTTGTTGCACGGTAGCCTATTCATTATTCACGGTTTTCGCATGTAGCTGCTTACCAAACGTTATGGTTGTCGGTCCAATAGTGTGTCAATAGTTTAATCTAAGGGTGATGTTAGGCTATACGTTACACATGAAGTTGAACAGATGTGTCATGTGATAGCTTTTTTACATTGTGTATTTTAACACGGCTGGAACGCTGTATTGACCAATCTTCATCCCGGAACTATCCGTTTTATAAATGTTATATCGACTGGTCTCACTAGCCAAACGGCCGAGCGCTCCGTTTTCTTAACTCGCCCGTCCTCATAATCACTCGCCCAGGCGAGTTTCACTACAACCGCACATGTCACGGTCCCCCCATTCCTGGCTCCGATCTCGCATTCACGAGTCACTCTGCACAGAAGTAGCAGCCATGGCAGCACAAAAAGCTAGTAAAAACCTTGGCTTTTTTCCCGTCTCCTCACCCTTATCATTAGCTCTACTGCACATCAACTTTAAAATTAACGCAGAAGCTGTGACTTTGATGACTTCCTTTTTGTTGTTATTTATTTCTGCAGGCTGTGTAACAGGCGCTATTGTCTTTTGTTCCCGGAAGGGTACGTATGTTTTCGGTGGTGTGGGTGAGTTTGTTTGTTTGTGGGCAGGATTACGTAAAAACTACCAGACCAATTTGTGTGTAGTATATTATGTATGTGTAGTATGGGCCAAGGATGAACCCATTACATTTTGGAGCGGATTTGATCAGTGGTTTTCGAAATAATAAATATATACGCGTTTACAATGTTTTGCAATGGGGGCGCCGCCATGTTTAGTGATTTTGACCACTAGATTATGCCCCGGAGCATAAATAGTTTGCTCTTTCAGAAAAACTACATCTAGTCTGCTGGATACAACAGGAACAGCTCTACGTTCGACATTCGAGGTACTTGGAAAATATAATGTAATCATATAATAATCAATAATCGTAACCATATTATTTCTGAAAATCGTAGTATTACGCTACATGTTTCTGTTCACGTGAAGTGATCCCTTTCTCTGTGTTATTGGTAGCCTAGCCGATTTGGGTAGTTGATGTAACTGACTATTCGGGGGAGTATTCCAGTAAACCCGTTTTCTGACATACCCCCCGATGTGATTGACCATCGGAGTTCCGGTTAACGGATAGGCTATAGAAGTTCTTTCACCTATCTAACTAGCATTCTATCTGCCTATTCAAGCCATCATCAATTAACTGATAAGCTTAAATAGGCTAGCTAGCCTCGAAGCTAGGCTAGCTTTCCCCTTAGATACCACCTGCTATTCCATAGCAACAAACAACGAGCCTAGTTCAGCAAGTTGCTGGAAGGACGATGAAGGCGATTTTTAAGGACATACATAGCTGATGTGTGTACACAGTGTTCTGTTTGGTCCAAAAAAATAAACTGAAAAGGATATCTTTTATTTAAAAACAGCTTGCCAGTCAGGGGAGAAATAAAGGTACTGTAGGCTTATTACACCAGAACTGATTAAAACGTTGTCCCACATTACAATAGAACATCATCATCATATCAATGCAGATGCATGGAGTCCGCTAATAGTACTGTAGGCTACTAAGTACTGTAAACATCTTGCCACAGTCATCTAAGCGGGAAGGGTGGAGCAACAAAAGAGGTGAGCTTGAATTACATTAGAACACATTACAATAGAACATCTTCATCATATCAATGCAGATGCATGGAGTCCGCTAATAGTACTGTAGGCTACTAAGTACTGTAAACATCTTGCCACAGTAATCTAAGCGGGAAGGGTGGAGCAACAAAAGAGGTGAGCTTGAATTACATTAGAACACTTGAATAGACAGATCATCATATCAATTCAGATGCATGTAGTCTGTTTAGAGTACTGTTGGCTACTCAGTACTGTGACATCTTGCCGCAGTCATGTAGGGGGGATGGGTGGAACTGAAAAGGTGTGCTTGAATTACATTAGAACAATTGCCTTTGAATGGTAGTCTATATATTTTTATGTCTATAAAGTTGAGGACTAGAAGAATGGGCAATGTAAGGCATATATTCTATTTACTAAACGAAAAGGCCAGCTATGAAACAATGAGCTTTTTGGGAAGAGGTAGTCGCCCTCTAATGGTCGGTCGAAATTATTACACAAAAACAGAAATACTATTTGTGGGCTTCAGTTGCTGCCTGACACCATCTAGTGGTCAAAATCACTAAACATGGTGGCGCCCCCATTGCAAAACATTGTAAACGCGTATATATTTATTTAGAAAACCACTGATCAAATCCGCTCCAAAATTTAATGGGTTCGTCCTTGGCCCATACTACACATACTGTACATACTATACTACACACAAATTGGTCTGGTAGTTTTTACGTACTCCTGCCCACAAACAAACAAACAAACTCACCCACACCACCGAAAACAATAAATCATGTTTATTGTTTATTAAAATTGTCAAAATGTATCTTCTATTGAGATTTTATTATACTCTAGGCCAGGGGTCACCAACCCTGCTCCTGGAGAGCTACTGCCCTGCATGTTTTAGGTATCTCCACACTCGAACACACCAGATTCTAATTATCAACTTGTTATCACGCAGCTGAATCTTGTCAAAGGCTTGATAACGAGTTAATAATTAGAATCAGGTGTGTTCGAGTGTGGAGATACCTAAAACATGCAGGGCAGTAGCTCTCCAGGAGCAGGGTTGGTGACCCCTGCTCTAGGCCTACTAAATGATCTCTGATAGCCTACAAAGAAGGACAAATGGATCAAACACCATGCAAGATTACTGCTGTCAGTCCTGTCATATTTAACTAGTTTTCATTTCATTTTGACATGGAAAATATTTACCCATACATACTCTGTCTGCCCATGGTATGAGCTTCCCCTGCAGAGTCAGTAGTAAAAGCACTTCAATAATCCCAACAAATCTTCAAAACTAATTCCAACTGCTTATCAATGTATACCTGATTTTACGGTACATGCATCAACATGCAGCATGGGTGGAGGGATGCGCTCTCTGAGCGACCTTTCTAGTTTTTGTTAATTTGCACGGGTCATTTGAGGAGAGCAATCGGTTCACACTGGAATCAGATATGGGCCACATTAAAAAATTTATGTGAACAGCCAAAAAAAAAAAAATTGGATCTGAGCAATAAATCGGAATTGAGCACTAATGTCTGCAGTGTGAACGTAGCCTTAGTAGCTCGATATAAGTCGTAATATTAACGTTAGCAGTAATACAAAGCAATTCACATTTGAACTTGAACTAACTAGTTAGCAGTAGCCTACAAGGGTCTCAGTCTCAAAAAGGAAAAAAAACCCGTTGGTCTCTGATTTTATACCACATGCCCAGCCGAGACTACCCCTAGGACCACCTCAACTCCACCCATTTTTATGTTAAGGATCTTGTGACGTCACGAATCCCCGGAAACCAGCGTATTGGTAAGCCTACACAAAAACTCATATAAAACTATTTTGACTAAACATGAGATTTTCGGACATACACAGTTGTGTATGATTATAATCTAACCCAAAACATCGGTTTTCAACGGGAAAAGTCGGTTTATGACTGCAGTATCACTTTAATACTGCCAAAACCTTCTCAGGATCCACACGAACCTCTCCCTCCATTATGATGAACCCCAGAAAGGAAACAGTGTTGGAATGAAACTAACACTTCTCCGCCTTGACAAACAACCGTGCTTTTAGGAGAGCCTCAAAAACCTGCCTGACATGACCAATATGAGTCGACAGGTTCGGAAAGAAAATTAAAATATTGTCAAGATAAACGAAGACAAACTTCCAGCATCTCCTGAAGCACATCATTCACTAGCGCCTGAAAAACAGAGGGGGCGCTAGTGAGCCCGAACGGCATCACCCTGTACTCATAGTAGCCGCTATGTGTGTTAAAAGCAGTCTTCCATTCATCATCCTCTCGCATACGCACCAGGTTATGTGTTGCGGAGGTCAAGTTTAGTGAAAATAGCTGCCCCCTGAAGGCGCACAAAAGCGGAATTCATAAAGGGCAGCGGGGTACCGGTTTTTGATAGTAATCTCATTCAGACTATGATAGTCGATGCACGGCCTCAATCCCCCGTCTTTCTTTTTGACAAAAAAGAAGCCAGCACCTGCAGGCAACGTAGAGGGTCTGATGAACCCATTGGCTAAGGTCTCCTGAATATACTCCTTCATAGCAGAGCTCTCAGGAGCCGATAAAGAGGATAAGTGCCCCCTAGGAGGAACAGTACCTGGGTACAGGTTGATCGCGCAATTATAAGAACAGTGTGGCGGTAGGGTGGTAGCTCGTTGTTTGCTGAACACTTCAGCAAGGTCGGTGTACTCGACTGGTACATTGGTTGGCAAGGAAAAATCAAACGTCCCTGCCACTTAATGCTCACTCCCTCAGCAGGCGAATCAGGCACGGTAGATCACGTGATCTCGGAATCAGAGAATTCCTCAAGAGAGCCCTCGTCCCAAAGGGAGTTGCCGTCAGCCAGAGAGTCCCAAGCCAAACTCTCCTCCCCATTCTCAGAGAGGGGAGCCGAGCTGTCCTGGTCAGAAAGGAACTCAGCCTCCTCCAGGTCAGAGTCGGAGCTGAGCTCAGACTGAATACTGCGCCTTCTTGAGGCGAGGGATACCGATAGCTGGCAGTGAGATCTTGGGACCCCCATCTAAGAATGACAGCCTTATCCCCACCCAAATCAATATAAGGGCTGTGCTGAACCAGCCAAGAATGTCAAAGCATTAGAGGATAAGCCAGAGAGTTCACCAAAAAAAAAAGTGCTCAGAATGAGAATCATGAGAAACACACATATTTAGGGACCCCGTAATTTCTTTGATGGTCCCGGTACCTAATGGCCGACTGTTGAGAGCCATCACCAAGTGGGGCCGAGTGAGGTGGTGTACGGGAATACCTTGTTCCCTAACCCATTTTGTGTCTACAAAAAACTCAACTGCTCCGGAATCAATGAAAGCGTCAATACACAAGTTGAGCGCTTATTCCAGAGCAGCTGAACCCGCAATAAAGTCCGAGAGGCGGTAACATTATGTCTCGCTAAGGTTCCCCTAGCGAGACCCTCAATTTCCCTCCAATTTAGGGCACTGATCTTTTAAATGCCCCCTGCGCCTGCAGTAACGACACCAATCCTCTCGTGGCTTGGGTCGTTTAGGTTTGCACAGGGAAGTGCCGTCTACCTGCATAGGCTCCTCCCTATTAGGGGAAGAGTAGGCAGCAGAGGAAGCTGGGGGCGTTACCGAAGAGAGAGAGAGATAGCGAGTCGACCGTTCTTTCCTGTCACTCTGACTCTCTCGTTCTCGCTCCCGGACACGGTTATTGATGTGGATAGCTGCGGTTACCAGAGCATCGAAGGTAGCAGTCGGTTCGAGCACTGCCAGGGCATCTTTAATAGGGTCTGATAACGCATTAGAAAACAGCTAAATCAAGGGACCCTCAGACCACCTTGTCTCTTCTGCCAGTGCTCGAAACGTGATGGCAAATCCTGCTACCGAATCAGTGCCCTGGCGGAGACGGGTTAGTTTCATGGCTGCCTCCTGACCGGAGACGTCATAGTCGAAGACTAATGCCATCTCCTCCATCAGCTTATCCGCGCTCTCATAAGCGGTGCGCAACGCTCAGGACACTTCAGGTGCGCTGTGCTGAAAGTTCAAACAAATTCAACTTTGACCCCTTCATTCGCTGACCTTTCAACACACACCAATAGTTGTGGGTGGGTGCTACCTTACCTCACACGACCCGATAAAAATGGAGGAGAAAATCATAGTATGTGTTTCAGAGTTCCGAGAGCTATATGACACCAATCTGCAAGCACATAGAGACATTGGGAAAAAAAATTATGCATGGCGTAACGTGAGCCATTAAATGGGGCTTCCAAGGTTTGTAGCTATTAATAGTCATTAGGCTAGCTAACGTTATCAACTTAGTCAATGTCAGCAATGTCAATATAAATGTAAATGATTAATAGCTCCACGTTATTGCAGCTAACGTTAAATATTGCCTTTAATAAATAAAATCTAGGAATGATGTAATGTTCCTAGATTTTCAAACCTGTGAAATAATTGTAATTTGAATGTTTATTTGTGTGATGTAATGCAAAAACAAATCTGCAAAGATCCTCTCTTTCTCTTCCTCTCTCTCGCTCTCTCTCTCTCTCTCCTTTTGTCCTATAATATATTCATTGACTCAGCTGAGCACCTCTAATTGTAAATTAGGGTAAATGTCCTTCTTAAGCCCTTACTTAAACTGACTTTTTCCATTTAAAACTAATATACTGAGAGTGTCTAGACATTTGAGTCTTGTGAATTGTGAAGCCAATCGTGTTTTAATGTCCATTTTCTGTCGCGAGAGTAGGCTATCTAAAATCATTCAGTGTCACATCACATTATTTTAAAAGTCTATTTTCCCAGTCTATTGGCTAATTAGAGTCTATTTTTCCATTATTGTGATGTGATGCCTGGAGCTCACAGGCACATCTAACACTAGTTGTGGCAACTCTATGCGTTTCACTTTAGAGTTGAGGTCTGGTCCATTTCATCTCATTTAAATACGGCACTGGTTGCTGCTGCTTACTCGCATTCCTCTGCCCAAGTGTCCTTATAATCCCGATATCTTTGTCCACAGAGCCTTTAGAGTAGATTTTCAAATAAATGTAGTATTGTCCAATAATCCCATTTATTTGGCAGTTCACACACTATGTGTTAAGACACAGGGGCCATGCTGTGGTAAGGCTTCCTTTATTACCACTGGTTTAAGCCAAGGGGCCAAGACTGGGCTTTCGTTTTGAAGCTCACTTCCTGGTGCCGTTGCTCACTAGCGCCACTGCGGTTGGCTCCAGTATAGGTCTTTCACCATGTAAGTCAATGGCAGCAATGTGGTCAAAATACTCAGTCAATACATTTTTCCCACAAAAAAAATGTAATTGCAATAGGTGCCTTTCCTTCATCTAATGCCTCTGCATGTGCTGATTTTTTTAAATATTGTGTCGTTTGGTCCTGAACAAATGTTAATACTCTGTCCAATCAGAGGGACAGCTTGAGTCCTGGGATCACTGGCATAGGTAGGTTCTATATGGTTCTCACTGCCCTCACTCGGAGGGGCGGGACCAGAAGGGGGAGACAACAATCATTGGTCTAAAACGGACCTCTTTTCATACAGTCTATGCTTGGGACAGGGAGACATGCTGTATTTTTGAGGGGAAGTCGATGGAGAACATCCCTTAGTAGCCTACCGTGAACAAGTTGTTGTTTTGTGGACGCAGTTCGTAGCATAATAAATTGAGTGCCTTACCCGCTCATCTTCAACATGTTTGTCATCACATATTCATTTTGGTTGGAGCGAGCTATGATGTGTCTACTACGAAAAATAATACTGTTTCGTAAGATGAGACAGAAGGGGATGTTGCAGCTACACTACAGGCCCAGTGTCTCGGAGCAAGCAGCCAAACTGTGGGTTAAGTATCTCAAATCAATTGCTCCATACCTGTATAACCTTATCAATTTAGATATTAATTTAGCTATTCCACCCCCTCCCGTACGCAATCACCGTACTCCCCCTGTCATGAACGTTACCATTGTTTAGCAATGCTGGGTTAGCTAGCTAGCAAGCTAGCGATATCTCACGGCAAGTCGTTTTAACATTTAGCTAGCAAGCTAAGGATAGCTTATGGCAAGCCATTATAATTGAACAGTTATTCGACTTCCTTAAAGTCATCCTTGCTGGCTGGCCATATAAGTTGGCTAGCTACCGTGATTGCCTAGCTAGCTAACGTTAGCCATCTGCTCTAGCTAGAACTCTAACCAGACATTTCTACACCTGGATAATTTTTTTAGGTCCCAAAAATGACGAAAATGTGCGGGGAATAGAGCCAAAGTGTTAGCGGTATGTTTGTGCTGACTCAAAACGGGGATGTTTAAAATAAAACCAATAATTTATCAGAAAAGAATATGGAGTCTGCGTTTGTAAATGTTTGCAATGTTTGTGATTAGGTTACAGGATGCAGATGAAAGTTAATGCCAGCTACGATGTAGCTAATGTAGCTACTGTGCTTTAGCTAGCGTGTGAACCCACTAACCTACAGTCCCCACTTTATCTGGAACAGTTTTCAGAACGGGGTTTCATGCTGCAGCAAACAGTGACAGACTGCTCTGCCACAGTCGAGTTAATTAGCGGTTAGCCAAAAAAACGGTGGTGGTTTGTTAATTTAAGACTATGGGGTCAGGTTGCTACCTTTCTAGTGGCCCTAGGGACATTTATAAAAGTAGTCTAACAAAATAACATATGTGATTAATTGACCGTCAGTATAGTTGATGGCAATAGCTTTACGTTACCCTGTTCATCCATGTGTGCATTGCGTCTAGCTTGGCTACCGAGCTCAGCTGGTAAGCTATCTAGCTAATCAAATTAGCTGATGTTAGCTGAATATAAATTGAAGATAACTGAATGAACGTTAATTATGTGACGAATACCACACACATTCAATGCGAATAAATGACAGTAAAATCAAGGATGAAAATTAAATGTTATATTATACAACATTAGCAACTTAAGGAAGTTTACCACGAGTTTGTTTTGCAAAATGGTGGGTTTGGTCAAGTCATGGGCTTTTTAGTTCTGTGTCTTCTCCACCCCGAACTGTCAATGGTACTGCCCGGGCCATATCCGGTTGACCCTGCTCCAAGCCAAGGTCACTTCGGCTCCACTGAGCAGGCACAGTTTGTACAAACGGGCGGCGAAAAAGATATCCGGAGCCTCAATTCAGTTTTTACAAGGCCGTGGAAAGGCAATGGGTGACGTCACAGTGGCTTTGTCCATATTTTTATACAGTCTATGGTTTAAGCCAGGGGTGCAGAAATGTCACACTTCAAAAACACGGAAATAGACACTAATTAGAGGTGGATTTTAATTAGCCCTTGACCTGAAGCATGACGGTGCAGTCTCTTGGTCTGGCAAATGTCCACCTCTGTGTTTTCACAGTGACGTTTTTTTGCACCCCTGGCTCAAACCTGTGGTAATCAAGGAAGCCTTGCCACAGCATGGTCGCTGTGTCTTAACAAGTCTTAACTGTGTCCAGACTTTAGCTTGAATGTGTCTTTTTTTGTTTCTTTGCTTGTTTGTAGAGGAGGAATGTAAAAGACGCTGGAAGAATTTCTGTGATAGGTATATTAAGGAAAGGGAAAAAAATGAGAGAAAAAGAGTGGGTCAGCAGGAGGAGACGTGAAGATTTGGAAGTATTACTCCATACTCTGCTTTCTCGAGCCATTTGTTAGGGAAAGGCAGACGAGCGGCAACATGGCCAGTCAGGAGTGCAGCAAGGAGTATAATGAGAAGTATGTAACACTGTACCTCGAGGGGTTAGAGCAGCCTACCTCCCCTCCCTAGCAAGCTGCACCTCCCCAGCAACCTCCAGAGCAAGCTGCCCAGCAACCTCCCCAGCAAGCTGCCCAGCAACCACCCCACCAAAAATTATAATGAACGTGATGACTGCTAGTCTAGCTTCTTCACAAAATTAAATGAAATTAGTAAAATGAAACAAATTGCTATAAGACAGACGACGGCACAGAAAGGCTTAGGGAAACAATAGCTCCTGAGCGCTGACCGTCTCATTGGACAACGGCCAGGTGAGATAAATAGCCTCTACTAGCTAATATAGAATAGACGTTAAATCGGTTGTATATTATTATTTATTATATTTGGACAAAATAGTGAATACAATTCGCAATGGTATGCCATAATAAGTAAGCAAAAGCAATAGCCCCGCCCCCGCGCACCCCTCGATAGAATTGACCATCGGCGATGGCTAGAGGGCTGGATGGCACGATGCTGCCTTGCACACGATGGCACAAGCCTATTTCTTACCCCTGTCTCTAGAGTGCTAGTGACACAGGCACTAGTTTTATCTCACCTTGATTACTGCTCAGCAGTCTGGTCGGGTGCAGCCAAAAAAGATTTGTCTAAGCTCCAAATAGCTCAGAATAAACCTGCAAGGCTCGCACTGCCCTGTCCGTTAGGTGTGAGGCAGAGTACAGAGAGAATGCATGCCAGTCTCTCATGGCTCAGAGTAGAGGAGAGGCTGGCATCCAATCTAATGGGTTTCTTTAGGAATATCTGTCATAGTAAACAACCAATTTGTCTGTACTCACAAATAAATTATGTGAGAGATCAACATAGTCACACTACCAGGCAGGCTACTAGGGGTCATCTAGTTCAACCAAAACCCAGAATGCATAGGGCCATCACCATGAGGAGCAAATGACCAACTATGATCATTGAAGCACCCAGCAAGGCAAGTTTTTAAAAAAACAACACATTAACAATAACCCTAACGCAATGCAATTTGATGTGTCTGTGATTTTTAGTTTTTTATTTGACTTTTACTTGCTTTGAATATGTTTTTATTGAGACTTGTTACATGTGTTGTTATACAGTCAAGCCGGAAAGTCTGCACACCCCTTTCACCTTCTCCACGTTTTATTACGTTACAAACATATTCTACAATAGATTGAGTTCATTTTTTGTCTCAAAATTCTACACAAAATAGCCCATAATGACAAAGTGAAAACAGGTTTTTAGACATTTGTGCTAATTTATTAAAAATCAAAATGTAAAATATCATATGTACACAAGTGTGCACACCCTTTTATATGACACCCAAAAGTGAGCTGAGGTGCATTTTGTTTCCACTGATACTGCTTGAGATGTTTCTACAACTTAATTGGAGTCCACCTGTGATAAATTCAATTGATTGGACATGATTGGGGATTGCCAACACCTGCCTATATAAGGTCCCACAATTGACAGTGCATGTCAGAGCAAACTCCAAGCCATGGGGTCAAAGGAATTATCTGCAGACCTCAGAAACAGGATTGTGTCAAGGCATAGATCTGGAGAAGGGTACGGAAAAATCTCTGCAGCTTTACAGGTCCCAAAGAGCACAGTGGCCACCATCATTCGTAAATGGAAGAAGTTTGGAACCACCAAGAATCTTCCTATACCTGGCCGCCCAGCCAAACTGAGCAATCGGGGAAGACGGGCCTTGGCCAGGGAGGTGAGCAGGAACCCGAGGGTCACTCTGACAGAGCTCCAGCGTATCCTTGTGGAGATGGGAGAACCTTTCAGAAGATCAACCATCCAGGCAGCACTCCACCAATCAGGCCTTTATGGTAGAGTGGCCAGACGGAGGCCCCTCCTTAGTAAAAGGCACATCACAGCCTGCTTGGAGTTTGCCAAAAAGGCACCTAGAGGACTCTCAAACCATGAGAATCAAGATTCTCTGGTCTGATGAAACCAAAATTGAACTTTTTGGCCTGAATACCAAGCGTCACATCTGGAGGAAACCAGGCACCGCTCATCACCTGGCTAATACCATCCCTACAGTGAAGCATGGCGGTGGCAGCATCATGATGTGGGCATGTTTTTCAGCAGCGGGAACGGGGCGACTAGTCCTGATAGAGGGAAAGATGAATGTAGCTAAGTACACCGAGATTCTTGAAGAAAACCTGCTCCAGAGCGCTCTGGACCTCAGACTGGGGCGAAGGTTTACCTTCCCACATGACAACGACCCGAAGCACACAGCCAAGAGAACAAAGGAGTGGCTTCGGAGAAAGTCTGTGCATGTCCTTGAGTGGCCCGGCCAGAGCCCAGACCTGAATCCAATTGAACATCTGTGGAAAGAGCTGAAAATGGCTGTGTACCGACGCTCCCCATCCAACCTGACGGAGCTTGCAAGGATATGCCAAGAGGAATGGGCAAAAATGTCCAGAAACAAGTGTGCCAAGCTCCTAGCTTCTTCCCCAAGACGCCTTGAAGCTGTAATCACTGCCAAAGGTGCAGCAACCAAGTATTAGGCTAAGGGTGTGTACAGATATGTAACCCCTAAATAACCTATTTTTGTCAGTAAAATAAAATTGCATATTTTCTAAAAACCTGTTTTCACTTCGTCATTATTATTGGCTATTGTGTGTAGATGTTTGAGGCAAAAAATGAACTCAATCTATTGTAGTATAAGTCTGTAACGTAATAAAACGTGGAGAAGGTGAAAGGGGTGTGCAGACTTTCCGGCTTGACTGTATATGTTATGTTTTGTTTGGACCCCAGGAAGAGTAGCTGCTACGTTAATGGCAGCTAATGGGGATCCAAATAAATAAACAATAAACAAAGACTGACTTTATCTGCATTATGCCAGGAAGGTGCACAATTATGAAAAAAGGTCAAACGAAACATGAAACCATTATAAACTCTTATCTAAGTGAATAGAAGCATTCATAAATCCAAAGGGTTAAACTATTCACAATTACATTAGCAAAGCTAAGCGAGTAGCAGAACAATTACCAAAGCAAATAGCTAAACAATAGGCTACCATTTGTATATCCAGTATGTCAGCGAATAGCAGAAACGTTAGTAATGCACATACCCAAGCCAGTCCCTAAAAAGAGTAGCTATTTAATTTGCTATGTCATTCATTCGCAACTAGCTGTGCAGTAATCTTCACAGCTAGCTCAGCAAGTGGTTCAGCAGGTAGCCCAGCAAGTCACAAATCCAATAAATCACTGGCTTTACAATCACAGGCTCAGGAAATATGAGGGAGTGATGAGATACAATGGGAATCAGGTGTGTGGAAACGGGGAAGGGAAATGACAAACAGGTGAACGTAATGAAACAATGATGTAATGGGGCGTGACGTGTGAGGAAGGAGGAGCCAAACGCAGCAAGGGGATTCAATAAGCCCTTAGGCCACTAAGGCGGGATACCCGCAGATAAGGGAGGAGACAAGACAAGGAACAACAAACACACTACAGACGCTACTAGCCGGCTAACTGTCAAATGCTAAGTAGAGCGCTAGGACAGGAATCTGAACAGCCAGACATAATACACGCCCTGTCTCGGTAACGAGACACAATAAACGGGCGAGTAGCGAAAAGGCACAAACAAATAAAGAGTAAACAAATAAAGAATAAGATTTAATGAGAGGAGAAACAGATAATAAATGTTCCAAGGCTAAACGGCTCGCAGTCACAAGCAAACATGTCCACAAAATCGCCCGGTCTCACAAAGAGACGAATTGCACCGAAGGGCAACCAGAACTAAGTTCTGAACAGAAAAGCCCAAATCTCCATACCCGGAGAACAAGCACAAAAGACGAAAGGACAGCTGAAACGAAACTATAGGCTATATGACTGACACAAGCACAAACACAAATACAAGCCCTGCCTCTCAATAAGGAGAAATGTAACGAGGCGAACAGGAACAGAGATTTAACGTTCCATGGCGATATAAAAAGACTCGCAGTCCAATGAATAAAACCAAGAGGGTAAACACCCGATCTCCCAGGAGAGAGAAACATTTTACAGGTGAGCCGACGAAGCACCGTCGTCCCATAACTTTACTATCCACAGACTAACGCAAGCTTAAATAGGAACAACCGCCAAAGCCTCTCAGTAAACGAATGAATGAAAACGAGGCGAATTGGAACAGAGAGCTAACGTTCCGAGGCTATTTTAAGAACACACGCAGTCACACACAAACACGTCCACAACATAGCCCAAGCTCCATAAACTAGGAGGCTAATACCTGGAGAATCGTCCCGCAGGTATTAGGGAGTATAGGACGGCTGCAACAAAAGACCAACGCAAAATAGCACGACAGCCTCAATATAAATAAAAACCCTGAGTCACAACAAAGGGGAACGTAGTCCACGAGAAGGAGAACACAGGGAATAAACGTACCAAGCTACTAACTGGCTTACCGTAACCCGGAAATGAGTAGAAGCTATAACGCCAGGTATCTCAATAAGAAAACCAATCACAAGGCGAACAAATGGACCAGAGAGACTGCTACTCTATACTTCTACGAGCTCAAACTAAGTAGAAGCGAAAACGCCCGAATCCCCTATGGGAAGACATGTGCCGAAGGGTGAACAGAACTAAAGTTCCCAACAGAATCGCCCAAATCTCCATACACGGAGATTAAGCACCACAACGCGAAATAAAGCAGAGAAATACGGTCCCAAACTTCTACGAGGTAATCAACTACCTAGCCAGCAAGAAATAAACCCTGCCTCAACTAAGAGACGTTAACAAAAGGCGAGTAGCCAAAAACGGTACGAGAACTCACAGCCAACAATAACACCACAGTACAAACAATTAACAATCAACAATTAACAATTAATGTCGAAGCCCCGAACGAAGGAGACGGAAGGCTTATATAACTCTCCGGTGACAATGAACAGGTGTAAATGCTTTAACAGAAGCTCCGCCAACTCAGCAGGGCGGAGCAAGCATCTACCAAAAAGGGCAGCGCCCTCGCGTGGCCACCGAGGAAAACGACCGCATGGGGAAACAGGGTTGAAAACCATGACAGGACCCCCCCTCTAAGGGGCGACTCAGGCGACCCCAGACATAAAACCATGCGGAAGTACCTGAAGAGAAATACCCGACAAAATACATACAAAATATATATATATATATATATATTTTTTTTTGGAAGGGTAGGGAGGGTGGGACTAAGGGTGAGGGGGGTGTGGAACTAACAAGTGCCCGGCTAAAGCACCCTGGAGAAAGTAAACAGCACCCTGGTGCCTGGCTACCTAACCAAACCTTACTACGCCTAACCTATTCTTCTTGAGGCGTGCCGGGCAAGAGGCGACTTTAAACGCATTAACTCAAGGACCTTGGCCTATGAACTAAGACCAAAGCCCTTGAAAGCGTACCCCTGACAGGGATAAATCCCCACCCGGGATTACCTCGAAAATAAAAAAGGCAAAATAATAAAGCAGCAGGCCGCAGGAAAACCCAACAAGGTCAACTGGCCCACTCGGCGCCTAACTACCAGGGTAGCTGAAAAACGAAAGAAAACTAAGGATACTCAATAAAAACCAAGACACAAACCATAAACTGTTAGCCACAAAAAACCCCTCTTAGAAAGAAAAAATCCCCCTAAAAAGCCGCTGGCCCCAGTAATTGCTTCGACATTCTGTAATGGGGCGTGACGTGTGAGGAAGGAGGAGCCAAACGCAGCAAGGGGATTCAATAAGCCCTTAGGCCACTAAGGCGGGATACCCGCAGATAAGGGAGGAGACAAGACAAGGAACAACAAACACACTACAGACGCTACTAGCCGGCTAACTGTCAAACGCTAAGTAGAGCGCTAGGACAGGAATCTGAACAGCCAGACATAATACACGCCCTGTCTCGGTAACGAGACACAATAAACGGGCGAGTAGCGAAAAGGCACAAACAAATAAACAGTAAACAAATAAAGAATAAGATTTAATGAGAGGAGAAACAGATAATAAATGTTCCAAGGCTAAACGGCTCGCAGTCACAAGCAAACATGTCCACAAAATCGCCCGGTCTCACAAAGAGACGAATTGCACCGAAGGGCAACCAGAACTAAGTTCTGAACAGAAAAGCCCAAATCTCCATACCCGGAGAACAAGCACAAAAGACGAAAGGACAGCTGAAACGAAACTATAGGCTATATGACTGACACAAGCACAAACACAAATACAAGCCCTGCCTCTCAATAAGGAGAAATGTAACGAGGCGAACAGGAACAGAGATTTAACGTTCCATGGCGATATAAAAAGACTCGCAGTCCAATGAATAAAACCAAGAGGGTAAACACCCGATCTCCCAGGAGAGAGAAACATTTTACAGGTGAGCCGACGAAGCACCGTCGTCCCATAACTTTACTATCCACAGACTAACGCAAGCTTAAATAGGAACAACCGCCAAAGCCTCTCAGTAAACGAATGAATGAAAACGAGGCGAATTGGAACAGAGAGCTAATGTTCCGAGGCTATTTTAAGAACACACGCAGTCACACACAAACACGTCCACAACATAGCCCAAGCTCCATAAACTAGGAGGCTAATACCTGGAGAATCGTCCCGCAGGTATTAGGGAGTATAGGACGGCTGCAACAAAAGACCAACGCAAAATAGCACGACAGCCTCAATATAAATAAAAACCCTGAGTCACAACAAAGGGGAACGTAGTCCACGAGAAGGAGAACACAGGGAATAAACGTACCAAGCTACTAACTGGCTTACCGTAACCCGGAAATGAGTAGAAGCTATAACGCCAGGTATCTCAATAAGAAAACCAATCACAAGGCGAACAAATGGACCAGAGAGACTGCTACTCTATACTTCTACGAGCTCAAACTAAGTAGAAGCGAAAACGCCCGAATCCCCTATGGGAAGACATGTGCCGAAGGGTGAACAGAACTAAAGTTCCCAACAGAATCGCCCAAATCTCCATACACGGAGATTAAGCACCACAACGCGAAATAGAGCAGAGAAATACGGTCCCAAACTTCTACGAGGTAATCAACTACCTAGCCAGCAAGAAATAAACCCTGCCTCAACTAAGAGACGTTAACAAAAGGCGAGTAGCCAAAAACGGTACGAGAACTCACAGCCAACAATAACACCACAGTACAAACAATTAACAATCAACAATTAACAATTAATGTCGAAGCCCCGAACGAAGGAGACGGAAGGCTTATATAACTCTCCGGTGACAATGAACAGGTGTAAATGCTTTAACAGAAGCTCCGCCAACTCAGCAGGGCGGAGCAAGCATCTACCAAAAAGGGCAGCGCCCTCGCGTGGCCACCGAGGAAAACGACCGCATGGGGAAACAGGGTTGAAAACCATGACAAATGAGGGACGTTGAAAATACAATAACAAGGTAACACATAATACGCGGAACGGATGCACACAACACATGAACTAGAACATGAACTGGGTAGTAAAAGACAACTGCATACAATTAGAGAAGGGAAAGCGGAAACAAGAGTCAGCTGTAGTAAAAGAGAAAATCAAAGAAAGATGACCAGAGATAGAACAGGTAGAGAGACAGCTGCAGATAGAAACTAAGATTACGTTAATGAGTTAGTTAATTAGTACAAAACCTAAATCTAAGATGTTCGTAGTAGAAAGTTAATTAGTATAATATACAATGAGATAATTAGTTAAGAAGGAAGTGCATGACAGAGGAAATACAGAGAAAAACCGCAATCACAAAAGGCTCCCGAAAAGTGTGACGAAGACAGGGGAGTGACAGCAATGAAAACACAGAACAGTGAAACCATAAATATAAATACACAGAAAAACAAACAATATACAGTATCCTGACATGAACAAAACAATTTTAAAGAGACCTAAGTGTCTAATTAGAAACAAAAACAAATTTGCAGCACGTTACACAATCAATTCACAATTAATTTCAATGCCATTCTCTGCATGTGCGCTTTAACTTCATGCAGGAGCAGGTCTGTTTCCGCTGCTGTAAATCACACTTTTCACAGTCTTCCTGGGAAAGTGGATTGTTTTAAAGCATTAATTTACGCTACCAGTAAAACAGGTTGGTCACATTTCCATAAGCAGGGCATTATAAAACAAGGGAAAATATACATGAACCTATGGGTTGCCAACCTGGCAGCTTTATTGTATTTAATGTCATCATTAAGGCAAAATAATGGTATTTATATTATTGATCAATATTAGAATGCTGGTAATGAACTTCGGATGAAGCTTGAACTTTGAGAACTCCATGAGAACATCCTCATGGAATTGATGCTTGACAATACTTCATTGCACAATCAAACAAAATTCAAAATAGCAAAAGTGGACAAGCCCTAAATGCACTTTACACCATGCGTTTAGACAAAGCACTAAGATAGAGCCCAAGGTGTTGTCAAGGTGGGTTTGGCATAAAAAGAAGGATGGCTATACCGAAAATAACCTGATCCCCACTGTTAAGTATGGTGTAGGTTCTGTGATGTTGTGGGGCTGTTTTTCCTCCAAAGGCCCTGGGAACCTTGTTAGGCTACATGGCATCATGAACATTCCTGAAATAACAGGAAATTGTACATCTGAATCTGGCTGCCTCTGCCACGAAACTAAAACTGGGGCGTCGTTGGATCTTCCAGCAGGACAATGATCCAAAACATAAGTCCAAATCAACACAAAAATCACAAATGAACACAAAATCAATCTTCTGTCATGGCCATCTCAGTCCCCTGACCTAAACCCCATTGAAAACCTTGGTTTAGAAAAAATCCTTATTTTCCAAGTTACCCCTTATGAGGGCTCCTTGGGAAAGAAAAGTATGCACTGGCCATTCAGTGTACTGCAGTCTTTAAGTAGGAAGAATTTGATCCCTCTTGTGTTGAAGTTTTACCAGCGTTTCTTTAATCCTCCTGGGAATATGGGTGTTCTGTTTTCTAATCCAATGTCTTGCTGTCCTACGTCTGTCCTCCTGTGTCCAGTTAATGTTCAAATGCAGGCCCGATATTTCTACTGTCCATGGTGTAGGAAATGAGCCACTATGTGTGTGTCTGTTTTTCTATGATTTTTTATGTTACATATGTGTTGTGCCAATCTGGTCTTAATTGTATTTCCTGTCTCTCCTATATATTTTATATCAGTGTTTGCACAACCTTTGGGCTGAGCTGAAGAGGGGAGTGCACAAGAGAGGACCTAGGACTCTGGATGATCTGGAGTGATTCTGTAAAGAGGAATGGTCTCAGATTCCTTGCTCTGTATTCTCCAACCTTATTAGGTGTTACGGGAGAAGGCTCAGTGCTGTTTTATTGGCAAAGGGAGGTTGTACAAAGTATTAAATGCAGGGGTGCCAATAATTGTGGCACACATGGTTTTGTTAAAAATTATTTCTTGATGAGGGATTTTTTTTCTCAGAATGAATTTACTTCAATTAAAGGTTGGATTTTTCAAATTTTTTCAGTGTGAGATTAAGCTAATTCACCAACGTTCTGTTTTGGTTCTGTATCACCCGGTTTCCTGTTTTATTTTTTGCCTTTTTGTGTCAGTAAAAGTCTCAAGTTTTTTCACTACATTTGCCTTAGTCTGGTTACTCTCTGCACTTGGCTTCACCCACACATCATTGTGACACCCCAGCCAAATCCAAACTTTACTGCAATGCGGTTGTGGTAGGGGGGCGTGGTTTTAGGCGCTGTCGGCAAGAGAGAGAGTGAACTCGGGTGGTTTGTGGAACCGGCACAGTGGGCGGAATTCAGGCAATTGGTGACGTATGATTATTGTGGATTGAATCACTTAACCAATTGCCTTGATTGTTTGACAGTGAGCTTGGGAGGATAAAAAGGAGACTTCCGTGAGGAAAAGGGGTTGTTGACCTGGAGAAGAGGGAGTAGGTAGTGTGGCTGCGGGTGTGGCTATAAATTCTATGTGCTTTGAGGAAAAGCACACGGAAAACCGGCTGAAAGAGCCAATTGTGGGGGGGGGGGGGGGGGGGTGAAATAATAAAAACCCTCGAACTAACAACGTTTACGACTCTTCTCTGGAGCGGTGGCACTCACCTTGCCACAGTGGTGGCCCGTACGGGGAGAGGAAGAGAGAAGAGTTTGAAACAAAAAAAAAAACAACAAAAAAACAAAGATGGATCACAGCCAAGAACAGCCGGAGCAGTCCTCGTCGGTAGTAGCGCTGGGAAAGATGCTGGAGGGCATAGCTGCCATGCAGGAGCGACAGTCCGCGGCTCATGCAGAGCAGATGGAAGCCCTGCGTGTGCAGTCTAGCCTCCAGACCCAGGCGCTGCTACAGCTGGCTGCTTCCGGCGATTCGGACTCTCGGGGAAGGCGGAGCGTCTCGTCCCCAAAATTCCACCTCCCGAAATGACCGCGGATGATGACGCTCAAGCTTTCCTCGAGGCATTCGAGGTGGCAGCGGAGACGTGCAGATGGCCACTGGGAGAGTGGTCAGTACGTCTCCTGCCCCTCTTGTCAGGGGAGGCGCAGCAAGCTGCGCATAGCCTGCCGCCTGCCGCCAGCCGCTAGGGCGGACTTTCAGAATATCAAGAAGGCGGTCCTCGACCGAATGGGTTTAAGCCCAGAGGACCACAGATGGCGCTTCCGGGAGACCACCCTGACGGAAGAGGACCGACCGTTCGCGTACGCCCAGCGGCTGACGGACATGCCGAGGCGCTGGCTCCGGCCAGAAATCCGCTCTGCTGCTGGAGTAGTGGAGCAGGTGGTCCTGGAGCGGTTCATCACGGGGCTGCCGGCGGCTACAGCCAACTGGGTGCAGTGCCATCGCCCCACCAACCTAGATGTCGCCGTCACCCTGGCTGAGGACCACCTGGCACAACACCCCTTCGCCCAGCAACAGAAACCGGAGCCGGCGCCCCGGAGGAAATATCCCCCTCGTTCCTTTCTCTCTCCAGTTTCCCGTCCCCAAAACCCCCAATTCCCTATGCCTAATCCCCCTGTGTTTTCTCCCCACTCAGGCTAAGTGGCGGTGCAGTCCGGCCCTCAGGGAGCTCCTCAAACAACTGGACCGGGGTGTTGGCGGTGCGGATAGCCGGGCCACCTGCGCCGCGATTGTCCACTCATGGAGGTGGGGCAGGTGGTCCGTATTGTCGGCCCGCCCACCTCCGCTCCCGATCCAGACGGGGCGTACTGCATTCCGGTAAGGGTGCAAGGGAGTGAACACCGGGCGCTGTTGGACTCAGGGGCCATGCAGACCATGATCCAACAGAGCCTGGTTCGACCAGAGGCTTTGGTGGCAGCACATTGGGTGACTATTAGGTGTGTGCATGGGGACGTACACAAATACCCTTTAGTACCAGTGGAAATTCGCATCAATGATAAAAAGCATATTCTAGAGGCTGCGGTTAGCTCCCGCCTCTCGCACCCTCTGATTTTGGGCACAGATTGGAAGGGGTTTAAACAGGTAGCTGAGAAGCTGATGGGGGTGCGATCACGACCGCTAGGGAAGTGTGAGGTGTGTGCAGTTGACAGTGGTGACGCGGGGTCATCCGACACTGCCGAGGGGGGGGCGGCATCGGGAGAGCCTCCGGTAGAGACTCCCCAGGTGCCGGTATTCCACCCCGTGGAGGATTTCCCACTCGCTCAGTCTCGTGACGACACCCTACGCTTCGCCTTTGACCAGGTGATATATGTTGATGGCCAGCTGGTGCACCCGGACGCTGCACGCTCTCACCCATATTTTGTCATTATTAAGGATAGATTGTATAGAGTGTGTCGTGACACTCAGACAGGTGAGGAAACGACCCAGTTGTTGGTACCTAAAAGCCGCCGGGAAATGGTTTTCCAGGCGGCTCATTACAACCCCATGGCTGGTCATTTAGGGTATGAAAAAACACTAACCCGGATAATGGCCCGTTTTTATTGGCTGGGCATTTGGGCGGATGTACGTCGGTGGTGTGCGTCTTGTGCAGACTGTCAGCTAGTGAATTCCCCGGCCATCCCAAAAGCGCCGTTGCGCCCTCTACCGTTGATTGAGGTCCCTTTTGATAGAGTGGGCATGGACCTCATCAGGCCATTTGACAGGAGCACGCAGGGATACCGATTTGTATTAGTTCTCGTGGATTATGCAACCCGGTGTCCCGAAGCAGTTCGTTACGTAATATCTCAGCCAAGAGTGTTGCGCAGGCATTGTTCCAGATAATCTCCCGCGTCGGAATCCCAAAAGAGATTCTGACGGATCAAGGCACTTCGTTTATGTCACGCACATTACGCGAATTGTACGAATTATTGGGTGTTCAGTCCATTAAGACCAGCGTGTACCATCCGCAAACGGATGGTCTCGTTGAGCGTTTTAATAGGACTTTGAAATCTATGATTCGAAAGTTCGTACACGATGATAGCCGAAATTGGGATAAGTGGCTAGTTCCGCTATTGTTTGCAGTGCGAGAGGTTCCCCAGGCCTCCACGGGATTTTCTCCCTTTGAATTGCTGTTCGGTAGAAAACCACGGGGTGTCTTGGACCTAGTTAAAGAAAGCTGGGAGGAGGGTCCAAGTCCCAGTAAAAACGAAATTCAGTACGTTATGGACCTACGCGCAAAACTCCATACACTGGGTAGATTGTCACGGGAGAATTTGCTCGAGGCTCAGGAACGTCAGCAGAGGCAATACAATAAAGGAACTAAGCTACGGCAATTTTCACCGGGAGATAAAGTCCTGGTATTGCTCCCGACTTCCAGCACAAAATTACTCGCCAAGTGGCAAGGACCCTTTGTGGTCACACGACGAGTGGGGGAAGTCGATTATGAGGTGGAGCGATCTGATAGAGAGGGGGCGAAACAGATTTATCATCTCAATCTATTAAAAGCATGGAAAGAGGTGGTACCGGTCTCCCTGGTTACGGTAGATCAGGAAAGAGATGAGCTGGGGCCAGAGGTACCAAATTCTACCAATCAAACCTCACCCCTTTCAGATAGCCATCTCTTACCGAATCAGAGGGCGGATCTTGCCTTGTTGCAAAAGCGGTTTGCGGATGTGTTTTCCCCTCTACCAGGTCGCACTAACCTCATAAACCACCACATTGAGACAACCCCGGGCGTGACGGTGCGTTCACGGCCCTATAGATTGCCGGAACATAAAAAGAAATTGGTTCAGGCAGAAATAAAGGCAATGCTGGAACTGGGGGTAATAGAGGAGTCTAACAGTGCGTGGAATAGCCCCATCGTGCTAGTGGGTAAGCCTGATGGATCTATCCGGTTCTGTGTAGACTATCGTAAGGTGAACGAAGTGTCACGATTTGATGCCTATCCAATGCCTCGGGTCGACGAGCTCTTGGATCGGCTGGGCACAGCTCGTTTTTTTTCGACACTGGATTTAACCAAGGGCTACTGGCAGATTCCCTTGTCTCCAGAGTCCAAGGAAAAAAACGGCTTTCTCCGCTCCGGACGGGTTATACCAATTCCGCACACTTCCGTTTGGGTTATTCGGGGCCCCTGCCATTTTTCAACGTCTGATGGACAGGGTGCTGCGTCCGCATGCTGCTTTCGCTGCAGCCTATCTGGATGACATTATCATCCACAGCAGCAGCTGGGCTCAGCATGTGCGGCATGTGGGGGCGGTGCTTGAGTCCCTGAGACAGGCGGGGCTCACGGCTAACCCAAAGAAGTGTGCAATTGGCCGAGCGGAGGTACGGTATTTGGGGTACCACTTGGGAGGTGGACAGGTGCGGCCTCTCGTGGATAAAACCGCAGCGATTGCGACCTGTCCCCGACCCAAGACAAAAAAAGAGGTGAGGAGGTTTTTGGGACTGGCCGGCTACTACAGGAGGTTTATTCCTGCTTACTCAGAGCTGACCAGTCCCTTAACCGACTTGACTCGGAAAGGTGCCTCAGATCCGGTCCAGTGGACGGAGCTGTGCAGGCAGGCGTTTGAGCAAGTTAAAGAAGCTCTTTGTGGGAAACCGTTCCTGTTCACCCCTAATTTCTCTCTCCCCTTTAATTTGCAGACAGACGCATCGAACAGAGGGCTGGGGGCTGTTTTGACTCAGCAGGTGGAGGGGCTCGACCGACCAGTGCTGTATATTAGCAGAAAGCTATCGCAGCGGGAAGCTAAGTACAGCACGGTAGAAAAAGAATATCTGGCCATTCGGTGGGCGGTCGGGTCTCTCCGTTATTACCTACTGGGTCGCCCATTCACCCTCTGCTCGGACCATGCTCCCCTCCAATGGCTTCACCGCATGAAGGATACCAACACCCGAATCACTCGTTGGTATCTGGCTTTGCAGCCTTTTAATTTCAAGGTGGTTCATAGGCCGGGAGCGCAGATGGTGGTGGCTGATTTTCTCTCTCGCTCGGTGGGAACGGAGGGGGGGGGGGGGGGGGGGTTGGTCATCGGCCGGATGGCTTCCCGGCCTAAGGCGGGCGGTGGGGGTATGTGGTAGGGGGGCGTGGTTTTAGGCGCTGTCGGCAAGACAGAGAGTGAACTCGGGTGGTTTGTGGAACCGGCACAGCGGGCGGAATTCAGGCAATTGGTGACGTATGATTATTGTGGATTGAATCACTTAACCAATTGCCTTGATTGTTTGACAGTGAGCCTGGGAGGATAAAAAGGAGACTTCCGCGAGGAAAAGGGGTTGTTGACCTGGAGAAGAGGGAGTAGGTAATGTGGCTGCGGGTGTGGCTATAAATTCTGTGTGCTTTGAGGAAAAGCACACGGAAAACCGGCTGAAAGAGCCAATTGTGGGGGGGGGGGGTGAAATAATAAAAACCCTCGAACTAACAACGTTTACGACTCTTCTCTGGAGCGGTGGCACTCACCTTGCCACAGCGGTAAATCATTGAAATAACGTTTCATGTTAAGCAAGGTAAAAATAAAATCAGTGGAGTCATTCGCTGCTAGACACTAAATGGAGGTGAGGAACCTATATGTGATTAAACATTGCCATCTGTTTACTGAGCATCACTATGGGCACAAAAACAGAAAACAGAATGAAGAAAATCACAGGGGCTGGAAAGGTATGTGCACAAAATGTTCATAATTTTTTTAAGAAAAAAGGACAATGAACAAATGTTTTAAGCTATGAACCCAGTTCGCTCTATTCACACGGATCAGGTCGAATGGAAAGTAACCTTACAAGGGGGCTTTCATTTATGGCAACTCATTCATCCCTGCTGCATGAAAATGTAATGCATTTGAAATGTACACTTCAAAAACAATAATTTGGTTGTACAATAACTACCTACTTATAATGTACCCATATGACTTCTCACAAAGAAAACAGGAACACAGCCCTTGAATAAGATGCATAGGCTAAAAGAAAAGAGAGCGCAAGGCAAAATATCAATTCAAGCCGCTGTAAAGAGGGCTCATTCCCCAGACACACTGGTGACTGAAGGTCCCTGAGTGGACTTTGGCTTCAGAATGAGCTAAAAACCCAATCATATTCATCAACAAATGAAAACCTGCCAGATATTAAGGATTTTGTGTTTGATTACATTACATTACGGCATTTAGTAGACACTCTTATCCTGAGCGACTTACACAGATTATGTTTTTACATACACATGCACTATTTATACAGCTGGATAGTTTTACTGAAGCAATTCACGTGCTTGCTTGATTGTACAACGCAGTGTTACATCCCTTATGGAAAAAGAATAGCCTATACTGCAGTATATTGTAAATATATCAAAATTATCTTCACAATATGTTTAAAATATACAGCAGTATATTAAATTTCCATAAGGGATGGTAATCAAACCCATAACAATTTGAGTTACAAGCCCAGTACCCTAAACCTACTACATTACATAGTCACCTTAAACAGCCAGCCAAATAATTGTGAAAACATTGTGTTCGCCTTATTTTAATTTGTTTTTCTGCATTTTCCCCTATTTGTGAACCCATTTACAAAATTACTGGGAAGTTGCTGTTCGGGGTGGTAAAAAAGAAAAATAGTAACTCCATTGCTAAAACTTTATTTTTCATCCAACCCAGTCACAACTTTAATGGAATGCTATAAATCACTTAGGTAACATTTTGTGTTAACTGGGGTAAAGTCAAAATGGTGGAGACATTGGCTGCTAGACATCAAAAGGAGATGAGAAACCTATATGTGATGAAACATTACCATCTGTTTATTGAGCATTGCTGTGGGCTACCCCAGTTCATGGTAAGTAGAAGCTGGTACATGGGGTAGCTCACTTTAGCTTTGCAAAGTGACACGGATATCCACTAAATGACAGCTATAGCTCAAACCCAAACACGGACTGCCTACTGGTGTCATAGACCCTATACTCTTAGATGCACAATGCTCGTGGTTTACATCAAACACTGTTCAAAATACAGTGGACTACAAATTGGGGATGTAGCCTACAGCCAATACCTTTATCTCCTTTTGTTAATAACATTACTAGTCATGTGGAGCATAACAATTACATCATGCCTCTTCACATCACAGCCTATTACCTGCCTGGAGTACTGCACACCTTTCATTATTTACAGAACCATCTTATATACTTGCTAAATAGGTACAAAGAAGCAGTTGTATAACCACAAACAATAGTGGGTTATCTAAGATTTAATTTGTTTCTAATTTTGCTCGTTTGGATTATTGTTTGGCTCAGAATTCACTCGAGCGTGAGCAGTGCTCATTTCCTTTTTATTCTGGTTGTATTGCAGTACGCCACCTACCTGCCTGGGTTCCAACAGCCAGGGCAGGGCTATGGCTTCCACCCTATCGCCAATCACCGCCTGCTGTACCAGGAGATTCCACGCTGCAGGCCTCTTGTTGCAGAATAGTCTACAGTGCTGCCTGGGCTATGAACCCAGGGGTTCATCTCTAGAGGGTCCCAGGGGAGCTCAGCTCAAAATGCATGCCCCCTCCCTGATCCATGTCCCCAGAGATGTCCATGAACATCTGGACCATGGGTGAGCTGTTCTAATACTCCCAGCCTGCTATGAATGGGGCTTTGTAAATGTAGATCATGTACAAGACACCAATAAAGGTTTTTGTCAATGTGGTGCAATA
The DNA here is from genome assembly GCA_029718625.1 of Synaphobranchus kaupii. NCBI lineage: Eukaryota > Metazoa > Chordata > Actinopteri > Anguilliformes > Synaphobranchidae > Synaphobranchus > Synaphobranchus kaupii. The sequence continues at coordinate 36,289,172 of CM056386.1, forward strand.
TTGAGTTAAATTTCTGAATGTTCTGAAAGGCTTTTAGCATGTAATCCTGTGCTGTGAAGGTAGAGGATCATCAGCTGCACATTTGCGTCACAGAATTATAACGCAACTATTAAAATGATCCTAAATGGCACATTCTCAATTAGCCTTTATGGGTATTCCTGTAGGCTAATTAGATATATGAAAGAAGGACTTTCGGGTAACTGCTTTGTTGAGTATTGAAACATCCCTAATGTCCCTGTTATGGATTGCATTCCTTAGAGACTAGAGACAAAGTCAGCTGTATGTGCTTTTTATTTTAGTTCATCCTTTAATTTATGTAGTTATTCAGGCATAAATTAGACTGAAATATTTATCAAGCGAATGTTGACGGAATTCTTACTGTCCAGCATTCATCAGAGAGGGAAGGTAGGGGAGCAAAATTAATTTCTACTTTTTGTGTAGTTTACTTTACTTCAGATTTTTATTACACCCGCGCATGCATAGCTCTGCGAGCGGGGGTATTGTAATCACTCGCGTCCGTGTATCTGTCTGTCTGCCTGTCTGACCGTCATGGATGACGCTACACCAGGGCAAGGGTGGGCTATAGCCCCTTGACAAAAAATCTGCTTAGCCCCGGTTTAGTCCCCCCAGGCATTTTAATACTTTTTTATAATTATAAATTATAATTTTTTAAATAAAAAATTCTAATCCCTTTCTGATATTCACCCTGGCTACGCAGGCAGCATGTGTATACTACGCTATGACGTACGGGTGTGGGGGTGTGTGTGTAGGGATCTCACGCAAATGACAAAATAATGTAAACTGATTTCTAACGTTAGCTAACCAGTATTTCCCATAGCCTACAATACATCAGGCCTACAAAGGTTGCCACCCCGTCAAAAAATATAAGATGGAAACGTCATTGTTTGAAAACTAATTTACTATCATTTAAAAATCAATAGCCTATGTGTTCGCGTACGCTCTCCATTTTGTGATCCGTCTTCGGAAATGATCAACGAGGCCAACAGACCTATTTCACATCGCTATGGTAACAGCTTCTGCTCCAGCAAAGCAGTGTATGACAACTTCCAGTTGTATGAAGGGCAGCTAAGATCACACAACTGCAGCCCGTGTTAGGCGCCAAATTATTAAAAAAAAATTAAATTTAAAAAAAGATCACACAACTGACATAACCACAGAGCTGTACTTTAGTTAAGTTAGCTAATGGAGGTCACGTCTTCCTTAAAAAATTACCAAAAATGGACATGAATGATGTTCACTGGCTAACGGACTTTCACAGTAAAACAAAGAAGTTGAAAGTAAAGAAGGGATACAAGCTCTTTCATTAGCAGTTCACCTTCGACTACCAAGGCGAGTGACTGTAACATTAATCTATGTTAACTAATTTAGCTAAGATAATAATAATAATTGGGACGGCAGGTATGCCATCTGCCAAGTTACAGCTTGGCGGGGCATGCCCCATACCTATACAGCACCGAGAGTTTGGCACTTTTCAGGGTTTCCTACAGAAGTAACCACAATGACCACAGACTCTCAGCCCTTAAAAACATTACCTTCTGTACGTTCGGACCTCATGTAACCCCACAGCATTCAGATACAACTTCACACATCCACACAATAAAACCCATTCTTCTTCTTCCCATTTTTCCTGCCGCACCCTCAAAGAATAATTCTCCTCATTGGATAACAACGTATAAGTGCTCTTCCAAGCTTATCAACCAATAAAAACGCTTCAAACTAATGTCGACACATCGCTGAATCACAGACAAAACGGCTGGCGTGGTGTTTTCCAAGAAGCAACTGGGCCTACTGATTAGAGTTGCTGTCTCTCACACAGAGGATTGGGGGTTCGAGCCCAACAGGGCGCCAGTTTATTTTCGACAAAAACAATATACAACTGTTATACTTTTCATTTATTAGACTTATTTTCACATTAACAAACATATTTTTATTGCAAAGGCAAAAGACGTTTCCAACTGTTCAAAGTTTCACTTGTACTACAGCGAAATGGTGAAAGTCAGACAACACAACTACAGGTAACGTTATGCAGCATGGAAACAAATGCCATTGACAAAAGGCCTATAGATCTGGGTTTGATCCCCGCCTGGTACTAAAAACTGTCATTTCATTTTGGACTAAAACAGTGTGCTCATGTTCTGGTTTTCTCATCCAATAATGTTTTTTTTTATTGTAAAGGCAAAGACATGTTTACAATATTAACTGTTCACTTGTAGCCTGTTAGTTAAACAATTCAGTCACAAATGCATTAATTGAAATTCCTCACATATTTAGAGAAACGACGGATAGAGAAAGCTAGCTAGGTATCTGTTTGAGATTTAGATTTGCATCGGATGCCAGCGAACATTGTAGGCTCCATTGAACATGGTCATGTCGCTAGCTTTCTCGGACACAAGATCGCTATATTGCTCACAGCAAGCTATCCGCCAGCTTTTCCTTTCAATATTTGAGAAATTGACTTCTCTACTTGCTCATAAGAAACGCTGTCAGTAACACTGAATAGCCTACATGGAGGGTTGGAACCTGATTGACTTGGAACTAGACAAAATTAGTGGGTGGACCAAAGCAAGTTGACAGATTGTGCTAGCTAGTTAGCTTTCTCTATCCATCGTTTCTCTCAATATGTGAGGAATTGTCTCCATGTATTTGCTCACATTGAGAAACGCTGTCTGCAGCTCTGAACCATTTCTCTACAGCCTATGCTCTGAACACTTGTGTTGCCAGATTTTAAAACTATAAACATGCCGAATCTTAATAAAAATAGGCCAATTTGGATAAAAATAGGCTACATTAAGTTATGAACGGAAGGGGGGAGGGAGATTGGACTGGAGGTGGAAGTAGCCTATTGTCAGAACGGTAGCCAATCGATAGACTCTGAATATGATTTGCGAACGCGCACACACGCTTTTAAGTTATGGGCTAGTTCTATTTTCCTAATCAAACGTTTCGTGCTTACGCAAAATTGGGGAAAGCAAGCTTGCACACACAAAAAGCAAGTTGAGCAACATAGAAGTAGTAATGGGTGAGAAATGAGCAGCCTATGTTTCTATGTTGCTCAACTTGCTTTTTATGTGTGCAAGCTTGCTTTCCCCGATTTTGCGTAAGCACGAAACGTTTGATTAGGAAAATAGCTTAAACTAGTGATGGGCAAAACAGTTCACTTCAGTGACTCGAATCACTAGAATCAGTTCATTAAAAAGATTCGTTCACCGAATCGTTCAGTGCTTGGGCGGAGCTCCGACTGCGTACTGCGTAGTCTGACTCACTCAGTGAACTGTGAAACGGCCGGAACGGTTCATGCGGAAGTGCTGTCGCTTTGACAAACGCGCCAAACTCCGTTTACAAATCTTGATATTTAAAAGTTTCCTCGTTGAATATCAATATTGGAGGTGAACGCTGGTTTTCAATGACTTTTAAGTCTTAACTTGCTGGGCTGATTCCTGGCAGTTTGAGCCGCTGATTATCACTCAGGATCACGTCACGTTAACTCACTGTGTCTAGTAGCCTTCAGTGAACGGGTCACTCAACTTGCACCGTTCCCTCGCAGTTTAAGGATCTGAGACAGTCTCAGGCCACACTTTTTTTTTTCTTCCATATTGCAGGTTTCACCACGCATTGTAACTCTAACGGTGGTGAGATTTTTAAAAATCTGTAATGTGCATTTTCCCTGTCAAATAAACAAATAAGGTGTAGGCCTATGCAACTAAATGTCGGGTTTATTTATTATAGGCTACTGAAATCAAAACACAAAATTATAAAAGTAGGAAATATAAATTAGAGTGCAAATAACTATATCAACAGAATCCGTGCACACTGTTATAATTTTTCACCAACAGATCAACGTTTTGATCCAAGCAGGATCGTCAGTACTAAAATGAGAGGGAGCTGGCCCTGTATAGGCTATGCCCTTGACTGGGCTGAAATGAAAACAAGAAATAATAGCCTAAAAGTAGGAAATATAGGACATTACAGTGCAAATAAAAACAATATTAACAAGAAAATAGCCAATAGGAAATAGACTACAACTGCAGTGCAAAACAAATATTAAATCAATGAGCAAAATAGAAGCCTAATACAATTAACAATGTAGGCCTACTTTATTAAGAAGAAAATATAACTTAAATGTGCAATCAAAAAGAAAATAAATAGCCTAACTTTAGTGCAAAAGAAATATAGGATAAAAATGAGAGGGAGCTGGCCCTGTAGCCTATGCCTTATCCAGAAAGGCCAGTGTGGGTTCAGGCTTTTGTTCCAACCAAGCAGTTACACACCTGATTATACTAATCAACCACTGGTCTTTGCTAAGGACCTTGATTCGTAGAATCAGATGTGTTACTGCTTGTTTGGAACAAAAACCTGCACACACACCGGCCCTTACTGGATAGATTGAGGCCCCCTGGCCTACGGTGAAATTGAGAGGTACGGTGTACTGGACGGATATTGTTTGCCGCAGCTTCGCCAATGGAAGTGGCTATCCGTTCAATATCAGAGTTCAGTACTTTGCCCATTCACAGTTTTAGTTATAAAATAGGTTACTGGTTGGTAGTTCTTACATCTTAATTAATGAAAATTATTGATCAACGGAGACAGCAGCTGATGGAATTGGGATGTATTTTTACAGGGCTTGTCCTTTGTCAATATAAGGAAAAACACACTTTTGTCTCACCAATCGCAATTTCATTGAAGAAATGAAGCGTGTGCATGCGTGCGTGGATATTCACCATGACACATTTTGTTCCCCACCCTTATTATGTTGTTCTCACTTAAGAATATTAATGTTGTAAACTTGTGTATTGTCAGAGAACTGCAGTCCGCCTGTCCCTCTCTCCATGGTATCATGCATTAAAACTCGATTGAAGTCTGCATACAAGTGAATTATTCCTTGACAGTGTTTCCCGTATATGCCCTGTTAGACACGGGTTTGGATAAAAGACATGAATCTCTATTTTCATACATGCTGTGGGAATTTCTTGCCTCTAGAATCAGGAAGGCAAGCCTGTAGTTTATTCCATTCATGTATCGTCTCCCCACAAATCATCCTAATCAATTTCATTCAATTTTTCATATTTAATTTCTTCTTTGTGGGTGAACCAAACAGGGAGTCATTTCAGGAAAATACATTTGAACCCTTTGTAATCCATAGAAATACTGGACTGCCAAGTTAGAGGTGTCCACTGACACCTTTCACATTCACAAGGTTGTGACTTACATTCAGATAATCATGCAAGGCATCTCTAAAACCTCCAGCACATTTGACCACTCAAGCACCCACAGCTCTGTCTCAAAATATAACTCTATACATCTCTCAATACAATGTGTGGTACAGTACAAAGTATGAGGTTTGTGCCAATGAAAATTTGATTTCATGGAGTGACTGATATCTATGGTTGCAATCATATAATAACTCCACATTAAGGTTAAGGTTAAAGTTGGCACGTGCACTTATTTAGGCACCTGTCCAATTCCTTCCGTCAAGGGAAATCTAAATGGCTGAACTTATAGCTGTGATTGTACCTGTCGTCAGTGCACTTCATCACACACTCTGTCCCAAGTTTTTTTTTCAGATACATATGTAATACGCAGAGAAAGGTCTCCTCGACTGAAACGTTATGTTTGTAAATACATTTGCTACTTTTTTGCCTAAAAAAAAAAAGTGTTGCACCTCCAATGCTCTAAATATTTTTTCCCCATGGACTAGCATCCCCTTTTCTGCAAGCCAAAGGAAACTTGTTTTTTTTTCTGTGAAGAGTGGCAGCACATTTAATCTAATATAAATAATATGAATTACATTCCATCAATTAAAGTCTTACAATATATATTTTTTGAAAATGCCCATTTTGAGCTGAGATGTTGTAGCTTATCTCCCAACTGGCTATGGAAAAACCTTTACGCTGGACACCAAATTTATTTTCTGATTTGAACTTGCTGGGTGAGGGAATTTGCTACATTCCCAGACCCACCCATCTTTAGCCTGGCAGCTCCCTGGAGGTCAGGCCGAGAAGATACTGTGCCTGATTGGTTCCTGTGGTTTAAAGGGACTCAACACAGGCAGTAGAGAAGCTGAAAGACTCGACAAGCATAAAAACCATGAACTGAACCGCCTCTGAAAAGTCTGCACCGACCTTGGCAGATGGAAGGATGGAACTGGGCATCACATTTACATCTGTCTGAAAGGACCATTGTCCATTCCACTGTTCATTGTCCATTCCGTTGTTCTATTCTCACGCAGCCACCACCCTTGCTGTGTCTTGTGGTCGCTATGGGGTGCGTCCCAATATCAAAAAATGCACCCTCCTTTCCTCCACTACCACCTCCTCTCCTCCGTGCCCCGTAAACGGATCTTTGTGTTTTAATATAATGTTGCTGATTACATCTTAATTACGTATTAATGGTTATATTATTTCATGTCTCTGCGCAAACCGCAATGTCAGGTACATTGTAGACTGTACATGCAAATACTTAAACTCGAAACGTTCAGGCAGTTTTGCATACTCCGGGTAAGAGAGGAGTGGTAGTGGGGGAGGTGGGGGACAGGAGGTGGAGTGAAGAATATTGGGATGCACCCTATATTAACTGGACACCTTACTTCCCGTGGTACCAACACAGAAAAAGGTACACAAATGAAATATATGACTAAAATTCATATCTCCAACTTCCAACCATGTCCCGTTACTTTAGTCATGAAATGTCGCTTTTGTTTAGCATTCATTCAAGATGACACGTGGGGTCATTTAAATGAAACACCGCTTGTTGGACTCCTTTTTATCGGTTGGACAAGTCTCATAACCTGGCGGAGCTTGTAATGACTGTCTGATGCGTTTCAGAGATCAAGCTACTGTCAAAGCCAAAAACGTTTTCTGTACAGACAGAAGACCAGATTGGTCCCAGACATGTAGGCTGAATTACTCAAATGAATGACTACAAATCCACAAGACCTCCAATACAGAGGCTAAAGCCATATGGCATTGATAAATTATTTGAGTGCCAATTAAAATATCTTAAACCACTAAACAATGATGCAATGATTGGAGAGGCAAGTGTGTGTGTGTGGGGGGGGGGGGGGGGGGGGGGGGGGGGGGTCTGGCTTGCTAAAAACCTTCTCCCACAGAATGGCAACAACAGAGATAAATTATAATTAATTAAATTCATCATAAATGATTAATTGGTGCCCATAAATATAACTTTACATAGAAAGGCCCAGAATTGAAACCAAGCAGCCCATGACCCATTTGCCTTGATTAGAAAATGTTTAAAAAATTTACCAATTTTTTTTTTGGCAAAAATCGTTAAATAATTCCGACCCAAGTAGAGGTGTTTTCAGCTGCTTTTAATGGAGCGATTAAGTGCTGATTACTAAAACCAGCAGAATCTTTGACTCTCCATGACCACGGTTGAAGACCACTGTAAAGCCGGGCATAGGCTACACTGTACGATTTGAGTGGTTTTTAACCCGATTCTGCTGTCGCCGGCAACTTTGCGCCAAATGTCAGCTAGGATCGGCCGCCGTTTGACGTGCAGTGTGAGAGGGGGAGAGATGGTCGGCTTTTGTGTAGTGTGAGCAGATAACGACCCGATTTCCAGAAAGTCATTGCGCAGCTAGCTCACTGCGTCTGCGCACACACACGGCTGCGGCTAGCCTCCATGTAGGCTACATGTAGCCTAGAGGGCTGCGTTGCGGCTGAAGTTATACAGTGGTGTGTACTAGCTACATCAACAAAGCAACCTGGAAAATACCTTACCTCCATTTATCTTAGCAAAATTGACAGGCTATATTGTCCACATCTTCCCAACCACCTGCGGATACACATCAGCGCCTCTTCTTTTTTGACGGTTCAACGCACAGTAGTGCACATTATGCCCAAAGCTGCACGCATCTCAATAATTTCCGACCGATTATTGTCGTACAATGTGAGCAACAGGTTGTGAGCTTTATAATCTGACCAATTACTGTTGTGCAGTATGAGCTGTCATCAGTTGACAAGTCGCACAGTGTAGGCTATGCCCACTTAAGACTATAACAATCGTTTCTGACATTTAGCCCTATAGAGTGCTACAGTAATTTTTTGTAGGCCAATTCGGGGGTTTCTTCAAGCAAGGCTTTCCAACGCAGTCTTACCATGGGGTTTTCGGAATCGTGCCGAATATAAGGTCTGTGGTTAATATAAGCCTAAGATATTTTCACATTTTGTTAATCAAGATAATCCCCACAAAAAAACACACTTTTTGCGATTTTTGAACCACACACACAATTAATATAAATTAAATATAATGTTATGCTAAAGTGAACTACATTACTACAGCAATCGGTCACATTCTGTAAACGTCACTCACCACCACTGAACAGTTTTTTGAGCCTGCCATCCTCCTGCGTTCTAGGCCCCAGCGCCTTGTAGCTTATTTGCTACCTCCTGGAGCAAAGCAAAATCCAGAGCTGCCAAGACTGCATATATAGGCCTACATACGCGATTTAGGCAGGTCCTTTCTGATGTTGCAGGTTACGTTTTTTTTTGGGTCGTTTTTGAAAAAATCTGGGCGCTACTATTGTTCAAAGACATAAGCTAGCTTATCAATTTAGATATTCATTTAGCTATTCCACCCACCTCGTCCACAATCACTGTTTTTGTTGTAGCACTGTTTCTGAATCGACCGCCCTCTGTAGCGCCTCAATACGTCACGGAACACAGACGGTCTGTGGTTGGTTATCTTGCATGTCAATCAAATGCGCCATCTTGTCAAAGTGGGCGGCTCTTTACCACGTTAAGCAAGTCTATGGACCAGACTTTGTGTTCATCACAAAGTCTGGCCTTCGCGAGACTAATGTCCAGCTCACAGTGCAATACAGGGTAGGCAAGAGCAAAGTCCAGGAACAGGCAGGGGTCAGAACCGGGAAATCTGTCAGAGCAGGGGATCAGGAGGACGAAGGGCAGGAGCAGGGCTAGGATGGGGAAGGGCAGGAAGGCAGGAGGACTGGAGCAGGCAGGAGAACAGGAACTGGATGGGTACACAAGAACGAGGAGCAGGCAGGGAACAGGCAGGAATCAAAAACGCTGGAAGGTAATGAGACAAGCACGAATGCAGGGTACAAGACGATCTGGCACAGAACAAAGAAACAGGGGAGTCTAAATATCAAACTAAAGAAGAAACAACAAGGAACAGGTGAAACGAAACAAATGAGAAAACACAATTCAGGTGCGGGGAAGTAGAGGCACAAAATGGAGTGAGAGAGGGAAAACATGGAATGGACTGACAGATAGAAGTTAGCTGTAGTGGTAGTTAGCTAAGTCATACAGTTTAAGTTTAGATATACTTTTTTTAGATTACACACATTTTTAACCACTCCACAGATTTCATGTTAGCAAACCTGTGGATGCATTTTAAGGCCTACCTTCAAACTCAGTGCCTCTTTGCTTGACATCATGGGAAAATCAAAAGAAATCAGAAGAAAATGGAAATTGTGGACCTCCACAAGTCTGGTTCATCCTTGGGAGCAATTTCCAAATGCCTGAAGGTACCACATTCGTCTGTACAAACAATAGCAAGTATAAACACAATGGGACCACGCAGCCGTCATACCACTCAGGAAGGAGACGCGTTCTGTCTCCTAGAAATGAACGTGCTTTGGTGCGAAAAGTGCAGATCAATCCCAGAACAACAGCAAAGGACCTTGTGAAGATGCTGGGGGGAACAGGTACAAAGGTATCTATATCCACAGTAAAACAAGTCCTATATCGACATAACCTGAAATGCTGCTCAGCAAAGAAGCCACTACTCCAAAAACGCCATAAAAAAGCCTGACTAACTGCACATGGGGACAAAGATCTTACTTTTTGGAAATATGATGAAACTAAAATTTGGCCATAATGACCATCGTTATGTTTGGAGGAAAAAGGGTGAGGTTTGCAAGCCAAAGAACACCATCCCAACCATGGCAGCATCATGTTGTGGGGGTGCTTTGCTGCAGGAGGGACTGGTGCACTTCATAAAATAGATCGCATCATGAGGAAGGAAAATGATGTGGATATATTGAAGCAACATCTCAAGACATCAGCCAAGAAGTTAAAGCTTGGTCGCAAATGGCTCTTCCAAATGGACAATGACCCAAAGCATACTTCCAAAGTTATGGCAAAATGGCTTAAGGACAACAAAGTCAAGGTATTGGAGTGGCCATCACAAAGTCCTGACCTCAATCCAATGGAAAATTTGTGGGCAGAACTGAAAAAGCGTGTGCGAGCAAGGAGGCCTACAAACCTGACTCAGTTACACCAGTTCTGTCAGGAGGAATGGGCCAAAATTCCAGCAACTTCCACAGAGAAGCTACCTGAAATGTTTGACCCAAGTTAAACAATTTAAAGGCAATGCTACCAAATACTAATAGAGTGTATGTAAACATCTGACCCACTGGGTATGTGAGGAAAGAAATAAAAGCATTCTCTCTATTATTCTGACATTTCACATTCTTAAAATAAAGTTGTGATTCTAACTGACCTAAGACAGGGAATGTTTACTAGGATTAAATGTCAGGAATTGTGAAAAACTGAGTTTAAATGGATTTTGGAAGGTGTATGTAAACTTCGACTTCAACCGTATATGGCCAGCTAGCTAGGAAAATAGGCAGGTAATTGGGACTAATAAGGTAGCCATACTATGGAAGTCCAATACATGTTAAAGCAGCTTGCCATACTAGCTTGCTGGCTATCATGTTACAAAGACCTTAGTTTTAAATAGTATTCATTCATATTCTTGAATTTCATATAAAACAAGTTGATGTGGAAAAGTTTGAAAGGAGCGCTGACACGACTAGCTGCGAGCTACACTTGAGAGCAGCCAAGCATCTGCTGAGGTAATGACGTGTATTTATTCCGACAAGTTGTAGTTTGAATATAGAAACTTATTAGCAACATACTTTTTAAAACCATATAAAAGCCTAAGAATTCATGGTTAAGATATTAATATGTGTAATTAACGTCGTAGAACAAAACGTGAAAACTCTCTTAGGCTCATATTAACCACAGACTTTATATTCGGCACAAATCCGAAAACCCCATGGTAAGACCCCATTGGAAATCTGGCAAGGGAACCCATGGCTCAAAAATGCTAACTCACTTCCGGTTTTTAGGACTACAAACTGTAGCACTCTATTCGGATGGGATACATTTTCAAGACAGTGGGCCTCATTCATGAAATGTGCAAAGAACGAATTTGTATGTAAATCGTCCGTGTTAGCAAATTTGGCCATAGTTTGGCATTCATCAACGTTTTCGTATCTGAGATTTGATATTTGATATATGGTCTACATCCTTATACCACACAAGCTAATCCAGGAATGTTTCGGTTCATTCTATAAATCAGATTTCAAGAAATAGTCGATAGTCTCCGAAGCGTTCTATCTGTCATAGGGAATTTACTTCCGAAACCAGACTCCGCCCACGTCTGATGAACCCACTTGAGTACTCTATAGGGGCTGAGCTCCAGGTATCAAACCACGCCCCAGCAATTTTTTTTCACTAGTAGACAAAAGCTAATTTCTACTCTGGACAGCACTCACAGCGGCTGCTCTCTCTCTCTACCTACCTCTCTCACTCATACACACAAAACACGCTAGCTCAAGCTGCTACCGAGCCCCTGTTTGAGCTTATAGAATAGAATAGAATAACTTTTATTTTCCCGTTTGGGAACTTCATTTGTAGCCACAGCAACAACCAAAAACATAGACAGTGGGGCAGACCCACAACACACAAATATATCAAATAAAGACATTCAATAGAATCATAGCATTAATCAAGTGAATTAAAGTGGAATACAGCCATGATTAAAAATAGATCAGCCTTCCCAGTCGTCTCGCTCCTCCCCCGCATTATCTTCTCGTTCCATTCCCTGGTTGCCTTTTGAAGATTTCCTGCACTCCCGGATCAGTCCCGACATCTTCAACTCCGGTGAAGAGCGATGACAGCTGGACTACATGTTGCCATTACAGCGCCACATGATGTCATAATGATGCAGCCAGCAAACAGAAAATCACACGCTGTCCAAATAGTTACCCACGCCATGTAGGCTACTAATTTTTACAAAGGTTGTAGGCAATCACACAACCTGCAAGATATATTGGTTTCCATTTCAACGGGTGCACATGTGGTCACTGCACTGAACTCTCTCCAAGAGAGAATGTCTGTTAGGGACGTACGTTGCAAAGCTAAACGTGTAGCATGCATATACTCCTGGCTCAACTATTTGACCCAAATCCCCCCTTTCTGCAGGAAATACCAATAATAGCAATAAAATACCCTAAAACATAAATTCAACAATATTTTTTAAAAGTGACTTCATTAACCAACAAAATGTAAATAACTGCAGCTCACACTGAACGGTGTTGTGCAGCGCGAGTAGGCTAATAGTTTGTTTACAAAAAATATTCTACATAAACAGGCCAGCAAGGGCACAGTGTGAACAAAGTAAACAATTCATAGTTTTCAGTCACGTGACTGCTGCGGAGCCCTGGCGGGCAAAACAACGTTCCAGAATGCGGACGGACACTGGAAACCCCATAGAGCTACCGCAGAAGCCTGTCAAATGTCCTTCTTTTGCAACACACGTGTGTTAGATCACCTGTCAAAAGACGAAAAACAAAGATACGCAAACAAACTAAGCGTCTTAGGTACGTGTGACCCATATACAGCACCCGCTGCTTTATTTCAATTATTAAAAACCGCGAAGTCGCTGCTGTACTTCGGTGACGTTTATCTTGTGGAGAATCCATCCCCTTACACTGCCGCGAAGATGAAAGCGTAGCTACAAAAGTACAGATAGTTATCTGTAGCCTACTTTCGATCTGGATGGGTCAATAATGCTGTTGTTTGGGAGGTGAAGGACAATAAATTCTTCATCGTCAAAGCGAAGGTGAGTGCTAATTAGCTAACGTGAGCTACCTAACGTTGCTTGCATGGGTCAGTGTAACGTAGTCAGCTAACGTTACTGCAGTTAGCTTTTCTAGGGCAGTAATATTTTGGTTAATATAACACAACATATTGTGACATACATGTAATATAAACTTTTTTCCATTGTCAGGTAAACCATTCCTAGCCTACAGCTTAAATGACCTGCCATTGACAGCCTGGGTAGCTGTAGAGAAGGAGGGATTCACAACATCCTCCTCTCTGGGTTTTCCTTGTCAGGCGGGATTCTGTACAAACACAATCCAGGCTTGTCTCCTCTTCGGTTAGTGCATCCAATTGAACAACAACTATCCGGCATTTTGGCAAACTTTTGGGAAAAGCGGAGTTCTCGTTGACGGGCAGTGGAAGGTGGGCTGCTTTTTGCCCGCCAGGTGGGCGTTCCCATAGGGCTGTGACATCACGTGAAAACTATGAATTGATACTTTACTTACCTTGTCAGAAAGTAAAATTTAGTTTTATTTTAACATAAAAATACAGGAAATATCCACATCGTGCATGCAACGCAGAGAGTAGCTCTCCATGTCCCTGTCAGATATGCAGTTTTCATATGCTTTACACTATATATTTATTTTTTAACAAAGTAGCCTAAATACTGTATTTATTTAAAAAAATAAACTAGCTAGCTACTTGCTAAGCGAGACTGAAAAACGAACGATCAAAAAACAAGGGACTATCAAGCTAACTATAAAAATGTATATACCAAAAATAAATAGGCTACTATAACTAGAATATTCAAAAAAGCTAAACTGTAAGCTAGCTATATTGCTCGCTCGCTCTCTCTATCTCCTATCCACGCAGATCAACCGCTACGCTGCCCGCCCTCGCTCCAAAACTTCAGGGTTTAGCCACCGAACTATGGGTGGGCATAGCTGTACAGGTTTCCATTTAGTCACCGGGAGGAAATTTCTGGCCAATCACAGATTGAACGTGCAGTACCTAACGTTTTACCACTAGAGACACTTTTGAGCCAGATTCCTTTTTTTGCGCTGACTGCAGTAATTTGTCAAGATTTGGACCAGGATCAATCAGTAATACTAAGACGAAATGTATTTAAACCATTTCTAGTGATTATGTTTTACCAAATGTATCAATTATCATCTAAAATAAGTTGTTTTAGTTCTTTGTTACCCTTTAATGGTCGTGGATTTATGGTAGGCCGAATCACGAAATAACGTGAGTGCACTTCGTACGTGCATACGAAAAAATCAGCTTTTTCCACACGGTTTGATGAGTCCGGCGTAATTTTTTTCGTACCAATTTGTTTCGTCCATAAATGTACGCGTATATTTAGGAACACTTCATGAATGAGCCTCAATGTCTGTTATCACAGGACGTCTGTAATGTTAATGGACGATTCGGACGGGATAAAGTATCTCTGTAATCAGCATCTAGAATTGCAGAGATGGGAGCGTCTACTCTGTTGTCGTCACACCGAATGTTCAGCATCTGTCACACAAAGTTACACATCCTCACTGCAAACGGATTGCTTCTGGTAGAAAAGGTGGAGACAATGGGCCTCATTCATGAAGCGTTCCTAAATATGCGCGTACATTTATGTACGAAATGAGTTGGTAAAATTTACGCCAGATTCATCAAACTGCACTGGAAAGGCAGATTTTTTCGTATTCACATACGAAGCGCATCCACGTTATTTTGTGATTAGCATAAATCCACACCCATGAATTGCCTTATTTGGAGGCTGTCACTTCCATTTAAAGTTCCATACCTCGTCAAAATGGCCCAGAAAAAGCAACAGAAAGAATTATTCCGACACTGAAATCGAAGTTTTATTAGCAGATGTTCAATCAAGGAAAAAAAAAAGGTTTAGTATTGTCAGTACCGGTGTCATGAACAGGGAAATAAAGGCCTAGCAGGAGATAACATGTACCATCAATACATGATCACCCCTCACACGAACTGTTAAAGTAGTAAAATAAAAAAATAAATGGACTGACATTAAATTGGAGGCGAAGAAACGCATAGCTGTGCATCTACGTCTGCATCGGTCAAGTAAGCGCATCCCTTTATCGCATTATCGCAGCCTGGAAATAAATAGTTATTCATTTTGTAACTTTGTTGGGGTTCTGTGCATGTGACTTGTGGTTTGAAATTGGGTAATCATAAGCTACCTTATTTTAGAATCTCTCTGGCGCGTTCTAATTGCGGTCACATTAATGCGCGTGTCCCACTGAGCAAAAGCCAGAATCAAGCTCAGGTTTACGTACCAGGATATTATAATATAGCCTGGCTACATTCTAACCGGTTAAAAAAATTTTAATCAAGTTTATCCGGTTTTTCACCCACCTTTCAGCATAAACGTTCACTGGGGTGTGCAGTCTATGGCACCGATAACATTGGACAGGTTGGCACTTTCATAAAAACCCCGCTTTCGCTCCACCTGGCTTTGCATCTTGTAGGGGAACTGGGTGTACACTGGCATTCGCTGGATTAAGCTGTTGACCACAATTGCAACCCTGGCTACAGACATGTAAGCCACTTTAAAACAAATTTCGTTAATTGGTTAAATGTGTTTTTTAATTAGCATAGCCTATGTAAATTCAGGTAGATTAAAAATCTTTGTAATTTAGAAAAAAATAGTGGGCTACTGGGAGCATTCATTAGCCTACGTCGGGTCTAATTAAACAGCTTCATAGCCTACAATTGATTGATAGGCGTGATCTAAAAAATATTTTTACTCTGGACAGTACTCACAGTGAACATTTAGGAGATTCTTTTATTTTTCAAAGACCTATATAGGCGAGATTTGAGATGCTTTCATATAAAGCTAAAGCCATGGTAGGGAATCAGTACATTAGTGAATACGATAATTTTTAAACCCCCCTTATAGGAGGGCAATTTATTTATGCCCAATAATACCAAATCATTACCTAATCTTATATGGAAACAAGTAGAGATGTCCCGATACCACTTTTTCACTTCCGATACCGCAGCTTTGGCTACCCGATACCGATATCACTCCGATACTTTGTTTTACTCTTGTACTTGGTTAATTAATTTACATGCTTCTTCATGATCCATAGCTCAGGTGGTGTTGTTCATTGTATTTTATTAGACATTAAATACAGCTCATCTACAAACTCTTTTAATGTAATTGTGGGCTATCGGTAATAGGAGAAATGTTCTCATTCTCGTCAGTAGAGGGCGTTATGGTTACACAAATGTCTGCATGCATTTATTTGGAATGCATGTATTCTGTATGCATGTCACTTTCGATGTCATTATCTTCGTGCATTATTCATCATTAGTTAGCAATAAAAAAATAAGTGATATTAGAACAAAAACGTTTTCAATGTAAAAAAAGCCAAGTTACTCGTGCATAGCCTACACAGCGCTGTCTATAAGTCCTTCATTTCAACTTGCAAAAACTAGGCCTGCCTTTAAAAGTATTGATATCAAAATGTGGCCAAGTTACAACAAACAATATTGCCTATCGTAGCTCACACTAAATAAACTAGCTCTATTCCAAAGCAATGCTATCCAAACTTTCCTAAATTATTTAATGCAACTTGGCCCTGTGTTTCTTCATCTTAGCATGTGAAGAGATTGTGCCTCATGTTTTTGCAAGATGGAATGAAGGACTTATAGACACCGCTGTGTAGGCTATGTATGAGTAACTTTTTGTTCAGATTCAAATGACATGACAGCAGGTGGTCCCTTTGGACCTAATGAATTTATTAAATTAAAAATAAATATTCTGAAAATGTTCTCTTTGCTGGTATAATTTATCGGTTTTGTTCAGGAGACCAGATCATCCACATCTGATCAACCGATAGCCATAACAACAGTGTTAGATCTTTATTCTCAATCATTAATTTTACAACAATTTGCAAGATGGATGTACAGCATTGTACCCAGGTTGTGTTGCTTAATATTGTTTAATTGTTAATACCCTTCATGTTATTATGGCATTGTGTTGTTTGTATGTGGTTCTCTCTGCTGGCATGTGAAATGCAGAGGTCTGGCTATACACTGTCCCATCTGGATATAGGGAAAACTCCACTTCTTAACACAATGACAAACAGCAGATCATACCTTCAGATCTTGACAAGGTGTCTTACTGATAACAAGGATGGTGAAGAGAAATATTTATTAGGTAACAGTGCTTTCCCCATCAAAAGACATCCAAATAAATTAATGAGTTATCATTTGGTGGCCATACCTTAATGTTCTATATACTCACACCAAATGTTCTGGAGAGGACACCTTTTTTTGGACAACAGTCCAATTAGGATTTTACACTTAAACAAGCGGTTGCAAAAACAAACCACTCCTTATAACAAAGTTGAATCTTTACTTTTCTACAGAATATGGTATAATTACAAATATAGTTGAATAAGGTATTGAATAAAACATTAAGTTACCTATATTTGGACAGGTCTTTTTTTGTTATTATTTCTTCATACATTTTTAGTTCATTCAACAGATTTTATATAGGCTTACTGTTAGAGGTACATTTTTTCCTAATTTATCTCAAGGCAGATGGATTACAGAAGCAGTCAAGAATGAGATTTGGCAACTTCATTTGTTTGTGTAGCATTACCAATATTGTACTTTTCGCATTCATATAGGCTTAACGTTACTTCAAGAAAGTACATGTACGGTACAGTATAAAATAACCAGAGTACCGAACTTATGTTACTCAATCCCACACTCTCCCACACTATTTATGTATTTATTTATTATTTGCACAAATAAAGAACAAATGCAAATAGACAAAAGTAATTTACAGAAATATGCTAGAGAGGTTGGAAACCCTACAGGGCATGCTAGAAGCTCACTTTACGAAACAAAGTCACATTAATTGAAGAACAATAAAGGATTGTATTATATTTTAAAATATAGCAATAATAAATAAAAAATGAATAAATACTCATTGTGAAATTAGAACAGAGAACAGATAAGAGAAATAGGAAAATATTGCTATTACATTATAGGATTTAATAAATAACCCTTATACCTGTGTTTGAACACTTAGGGAGGGGTAAATCTCACTTAGATTTTTTTTTTGAGCGTAGGATCAATACGCCGAGATAGGTGGCGATATTGCGAAATGATCTGCGTGTGTCATGACGAAACACCTCTCTCTCCGCTCTCTAACCAATGCTGTCGTTGGTTTGTTTGAACGCTCGGCGATGTTGTTGAAGGCGCCCGAGAGCTGCTTTCCGCCTTAGTTCACGCAGCACCGATTTTTCGGCCATCTAAAGCAGGGGCCACATTGCACGATTTTTCCAATCGCGGAGCACACATTTAACAACTGTCATATACAGATTTTCAGTCTCTTGTGTCGCGCACACATAATGACGACTGTTTTTGAGGAGCACAAATCGAAACGACAGAATTGACACAGACTGATGCAGTTCTCTTGCATGAACGTGATTTCTTGTGGTAGACCTGCACTCGCAAGAATATCTATTTTCCAATATTTTGTAACCATGTAGCCCATACATCTTGCAACTTTGTCAGTGTTGTTGTGGTAACTTAGAGTTGGAATATTAACTCACATTGCAAAAAATCGATATTTTCTCATTTTGATGCATAAACTATAAATAGCCTTGTGTTCGTAGCGAAAACGGAACCCCTTCACATCACAAAAACGTCATCAATGCGCACCCAGATGTTGTTAAAAATCGCTTTTTAAAAAGATTTGCAGAATAACATAACGAGTTAAATACGTAAAAACGTTGCTTAGACCAAATGCATTCCAAATATGTTGCTCAATCAAATAAGCCTCTTGTACATTTACTCGTAAAGGAAACTTGAAGCTCAATTCCCATTCATTTCTGAGGTCCGAGGTCTGCATATTTTTCCAGAATTGATGACAGTACCCCCTGAACTTGCCGTCTCGCTCTTTTGGTCTCTGGTTGAGGTCTTCAGGAAGACTCTTGGACAAATTCATCCATATCAAGAGCCGATGTAATGGCCTTCTCATGAGCAAGAATAATACATTTTTTCTTTCGCCCATGCAAAATGCTGCGGCAGAAGGGGGTTAAGATGCGATATCCGTTTCACCATTGCCTAATGAAGGTAATGTGATAATTAGTAGGCTACGTTTGTTCTTTTAATAAAAAATTTAAACAAATCTACTCGCTGTAACGTTAGTTCGCAATGTATCGTGATAAGAATCGTAGCCTAGCCTGCCAGCGCCATTAGTTGAGTGTAGGCCTACCGTTAGTCTACATCCCTAATAGCTAGCTAGTTAGCTTTATACCTTTGATTGAATAAAACAGTGGTTCCCAAACTCGGTCCTCGGGGACCACTGTGTATGCTGGTTTTCGTTCCAACCACAATTGCAATCCTGGAATTTTAACAAGATGTCAATTGTTCTTAATTAGGTGTTTGTCATATTTAGAGGGATTATTTATCCTCTTAAGCCACATTATGTTAGCAATAGCTATGCATGTCATGAATAATAAAAGTACAATATTCTCATTGTGCTATATTGCAAATAATTACAAAAAGTGGCAAAAAAAGATTTTTTTAACTGACCAAATTCATTTCATTTTATTAAATAAAATTAAAGACTGAGGTGAATCAATAGGCTCCTAATTGGTGAAATTGTGGATATATGGCCACTAAAACTAACCATTTGATAAATAATGAAAAAAGACAAAGAAAATGATAACGAGCCAAACTTGCAGCATTAATACATTTAAGAAAAACTTGATGAGGGAACTTAAAAACTCACGTTTTCAGCTACCTAATTAGGAGCCAATTGATTGTCTTTAATTTGATCAGTTTAAAAAAAAATGTTACCTATTTGCAAAACAGCCCAATAAGCACAGTAGGAACATGGGAATTTTTATTCTTCATTGGCATGCATAGCTATTTCTGACATGATGTGGTTAAGAGGGTAAATAATCCCTCTAAACATGAAAAGCAGTCATTAGACATACCTCTGTATTTGCCTTTTTTACTCCTAATCTTTTTTCTTTTTATCCCCTGTGCACCAGAAGGCTTGGTGTTGAATCTCTTCATGTTGAAAACCGACCATTGTAATTTCCAAATCGAAATCATTATTTCGATGGCTGACTCTGCCGTGCCGTCCAGTCACAGTGCTGCTGTGAGAACAGCTGGGCAAAACCAAAAAAACGATGGAGAGGGGGTGTCTTGTTGGGGCGCCACTAACTTTTATTTGTCAAATTCTCAAAACATATATAATTTAGATCTGGGGGGGGGGGGGGCGCCCAACATTTTAATATTTAGTATTTTATGAAATGTATGAAAATATACCCCCCCCCCCCCACACACACACACACACACACACAAATAAAAAATGTATATCCAGGCTTGGCGCCCCCTGGCGTGATGGCGCCCTAGGCGACCGCTTATACCTATACCACCTATGCTTAGGACCGGCCCTGCACCTAGAACAGCTCATCCTTAGATCACAGAGTTGGATGCCTGTTCCAGTTGTAATGCAGTTCTGTGGTTTAGCGGTTTAAACTCCAACTAAGCACAGCACATGACCCATTTTAGTCTCCTGGTACTACACATGCAATCTGCATTAATTAAAGCAGCACCAAGGGCGCATTTACACTACCGCTCAGATGTGACCCGATTCCGATTTTCCCCATACATCTGATAGCCTACCATGTTTTTTCAGGTGTTTATCTGATTTTTTATGATCGGATGCAGGCATAGACTGGATGCAGGCCTCCTTCCTATGTAGGCTAGTATAAAATTCCAATACAAATACCGATCGCCAACAACATCAGACCTGAAATGAATCACTACGATCATATTTCTGATGTTGCATCATGCCAGACATTAAACACAGATGTGTTGGTTGCTGCTTAATGCAAATGAAACATTTTTGTCCTTTTACTATTTTTATATATTTATATATAGATCATTGGGTCAATTTACTAAGATCCCAAATAAGGGGCGTTATTTTGCATGCACAGCCAAAGTATTTGCGTATTTTAACATTTCACACTTTGCGGGTGATCAACTGAGAGTCATTATGTAAATGACTCCAGTCGCAAACAGCCATATTTAAATGAGAGATTTTGCGTGTTTGGAATGGTTAGACAGTCATAACATATCTTGTAAGAAAACAATTAAAAACGAATGGGAAATAAGTATGCAACCTGTTATTTTAGGGGATGGCTGTTAAATAATTAGTTATTGCCATGACTTTGACAGTGTTTTAAATTTTTTCATTAAACTGTACTGTAAAACAAACAAAAAAAAACTGCTACAGGATTTCACTGTTTTTTTTTTCCCTCAAAACACTGTCAATGTCATATAGAATAACAGCAATAACTCATTATTTAACAGTCATCCTATAACATATCAGGATTTATACAGCTAAATAACAGGATTCATGCAGTTTTCCCCCTTCATTAAATGTTTTTTCACTGGCAACATTACTGCCGTTTATGGTACTTTTTAACAGTGTAGGTATAGGCTAGCCTACTGTTACACTGAGCAAGCTGGCAGTTTACTACAAACTGATTGGCACTACTCATGCTGTTAGTGTCACATAAAATCACATTTCCATCTGATGGTGGGTTTTATTTTGATAAAGTTTTTGTTTGCTATGTTATTCACCGTTTGTTATAGTAGACGATGTATTGCTTGTTTGATTCAAATACTTTTTATTTGAATCAACCAAAATACATATCACAACAACATTACATTCAAAACATACCATATATACCTCATCTCACCCAAAATACTAATTGCTCATATTCTGTAACATGATTTGCTCCATGATTAAAAATGTATTTGTTCTTACTGTTGAATACATACCTGCTCTCTACATTGTGGGCTTTGATTGATATGATGTAGGCTATCCTTTTTGCTACAATGACAGCTGTATTGATTGTGTGTCTTTTAATAACAGCTTCCCATTAGTACTAAAATGCACCTGCAATTCCTTTTCACAAAATTGCTTCCAGGCTTAGTACATCACATGACACGTGCTAAAGTAATCTATTTGCATGACCACCTCCCACTATTTAGCAAAATGATGTAGGGATGCCCAATTTTAGTAATTCATTCAGGCTAACTCGCAAAAATGAAAAATCCATGTATCTTTCCATTTTAACATGCGCAGTACTCTTTGCACCCCATTAGTTGATCACCTGGGATGATTTTTTGTGGGTGCTTGTAAGATCACTGAATGCCAGCTTTTGTGATTAAAATAATCGCTGTGGTTATTGTTGGGGGCTCCGATGGAGACATGGGACCCGTCTACCACTCCCCCACACTGGGGGAACTGCCTCTTCGTTTTGAAGCCATTGATGACTTCCAGGTGTTGATCACCTTGGAGCAAATGTATTTAGCCTATTCAATAAAAAGTTAACTTTGTAGGGCCTAAAAAAATTTAAAAATGTAAAAACTATCAAGTACACAGTAGATGTGCTTATGCCAAAAAGTTGTGCAATAGTACGATATCCAGCACCAGTAGCGAGCCACCACAACCCTATAGGCCTACTCCTACATGCTTCCTGACTGGCAAAAAGGAGTGTTTTGTATGGAGAAGGCTACAGGAAAGACGATGGCAAATATTCAAAGGTTTCCCTTCTCATTCTAAAAATTTCCAACCACTGGGAGTCATCGTGCAAATATTAAGGCACCGTATGCGATAGCCCTTCTCCACCGTCTTACCATCAATTACTGTCGCATACGAGTCCTGCCTTTGAAGCGCAGGACATTGAACAAAAGCAACAGCGCCATGCCATGTCAACCTTTCCTGTGTTACTCTGTGCGCATGTGTGCATCATACAAGCCGCATGGACATGTAACCAATCAGGCCACATACAGGTCATGTAATGTAACACATAGACAAAAGATCAGAGTTCAACGACAAAACATCTGATTCAGGCATCAAGACCTGCAGTGTAAATTAGCCCACAAGAAAGAAAGAAATGCACTAATTATTTGGGCATTTTACAGAATATTCATGCTTTTGTGTGGAAAATGAATGGCCACTTCAGGGGCCTCTTCAGGGTAGTGGAAATGAGACAATGAAACAGTCAAGCTAATCATTAAAGATAACCATCTGTCTGTATAGGTTTCACTGTGGCACAGTGTAGCTCTTCCTACTTTTGGTCTTTCTACCCTCCTACATAAAGCCTCTAATAAAGGCAAAGAACCTAATGGCAGGCCACAGTATCTTGGAGACAAACACTGCCTGAAACACTATGCCAATAAGGCAGTGTACGTGCTAACCACGGTGTGTCCCACATATAGTGAGCCATGGTTCTGGACAGCTACACTGCTGCTTTGCATCTTCTTCTTCTTCCTCTTCCTCTTCTTCTTCTCGGGTGGCATCCAGCTTTAGGTTGCATTAGCGCTACCTACTGCTCCGGAATGTGGAAAGTCAAAGTATCTAGATACTTTTACCTAAACCAGTGCTATTATTGAACCTCAAAACATGACAAATCCTATTACTGATGCTGTCCATAGTTTTCACAAAGTTTATGTCATCGACCCTCCCTTCCACCCCGCATCTCTTATCTCATAATATCAGCAATGATGACCTCCCTTTCTATGTTCTATGTTTCACCTTAGCAACAGCAACCAATTTAAACAAAGAAACCAGGTGAAGTGAGTTAGCTGTACCAATCAACTGCTTTAATTGATTAATTAGATGCGGATTTACAACAAAAGCTAGCATACCCTGTGGCTACTAGTGCCAGGGTTGAGGATCCCTGGTTAAAAGTGTATCTAGCATTGTAGATTGATTGATTGGTTTATTCATTAATTGAATGATTGACAGATACAATCATACTGGAGCTCACCTAAATTCTTAAAGTGTGGCCACCTGGTTACTGAAATCTAACATTTAGACAACAAATGCTAATTTAAACAGGAATGTGATAAATTTACATGCTGCATAAATCACACAGAAATCATAGGAGAACATAAAAGCATGATCTCAGTTAACTAATTAAAGGAAAAGCTTGAAAAAAGCCAGGCGGGCGGTGCGGGAAGATGAAGCTGTAAATTACGCTGGAACAGTATGGAATATGGAACTGGAACACTTGGTTGGCAAAATGGCTCTTCGTCATTAGGCTCATTTGATACCTCCGATCCAGCTAACCATGTGTTCCATACCGGCTGTTTCTTAGCCAGTTGTGCCTTTAGGTGCGTCCCAATACTTGAAAAATGTACCCTCCTTTCCTCCACTACCACCACCTCTCCTCTGTGCCCCGGAAACTAATCTTTGTGTTTTAATATAATGTTGCTGATTACATCTTAATTACATATTAATGGTTACATATTAATGAATGTCTCGATGCAAACCCCAATGTGAGGTACATTGTATAATGTACATGCAAATTATTGTGCTTGAAACGTACAGGCTATTTTGCATACTTCCTTGTAGGAGACAAGTGGAGGAAAGGAGTGGAGGAAAGGAGGTGGGGAGTGAAGCCCGAGCATCATTATTTTATGCACAAGAAAGCTAACAAACGGTTGAGAGAAAAGCAGGTCATCACGGTGTGGAAAAATCACAATAAATTGATCAGAGACAAAACATTAGGTGTGTCCAAATCAACTGGTACATTGTTAAGTAGAAAGAACGCACTGGTAAGCTCGCAATAGCAAACAACCTGGTAGACCATGGAGGACCACTGTAGTGGATGAAAACTTACAATTGTGAAGACAAACCCCTTTTCAACTGTTGAACAGGTCAAGAATACTCTCCAGGATGTCGGCATAGATGTGCCAAAGACTAAAATAAAGAAAAGACGACACCATCATAACATGAGATGGTTTACTGGAAGATGCAAACCACTGGTGAATCTCAAGAACAGAACCGCCAGGTTACACTTTGCTAGACGGTACATTAATAGAACTGCAGAGTTTGGGAACAGACTCTTATAGGCTGGCAGATGAGATGAGTATTAACCTGTAGCAAAGAGTGTGGAGAAAGAAAGGAACTGCTCATGATCCAAAGCCCAAAGCACCCCCCCCCTCTCATCTGTGAAACATGGTGGATAGTGTTATAGCAAGGGCATGTATGGCTGCCAATGAAACTGGCTAATTTGTCTTTATTGATGATGTGGCAACAGCAGGATGAATTCTGAAGTGTACAGAAACATCGTATCTGCTCAGATCCAACCAAATGCCTGAGAACTCATTGGACAGCACTTCACCTTACAGCATGACAATGACCCCAAACACACTGCTAAAGCAACCAAGGAGTGTTTCAGGGCCAAAAAGTGAAATGTTCTTGACTGATCATTGGTCCTGATCAACCTGAATCCAATTGAACATGCGTTTCACTTGCTGAAGACAAGACTGAAGGCAAAAATCCCCAAAACAAACAGGAACTGAAGATGGCTGCAGGAGGCAGGCCAGGCAGAGCATCACCAGGGAAGATGTTCAGTGTCTGGTGATGTCTGAGGGTTGCGGACTTCAAGCAGTCATCATATGCAACCAAGTACTAAATGTGACAGCTTTATTAAGATTATATTAATTTGTCCAATTACTTTTGGCCCCCTAAAATGGGGGATGATGTATAAAATGGCTCCAATTCCTACATTAAATGAGCCTCAAACCATCACTCTGCTGACAGATATGCAGTAGATATGGATGGATCACTTGAAGGGTTGTTTCTCCTGACTTATTTTTCCATAAAGTTCAATAGGAAAATGAGTCAGGAGATACAACCGTTAAAGTGATCCATCCATATTGACTGCATATCTCGCAGCAGAGTGATGGTTTGAGGTCCATTTCAGACCCTTGATGACTTACAGCCCTTTAGCCAACCATGGGTTCCATACTATTCCCGTGTAATTTACAGCTTAGTCTAGTCCCACCCCCCAATTCCCATAGAGATCCATTCAAATGCAGAGAGGTTATACTATGGCTTGTAAGATCCTGAAAATAAGATATCAAGTGTCTTTTGATATCCTTTTATGGCCAGTCATGATAGCATCACCTGTTTACCTGTGGAATGTTCCAAACAGGTGTTCTTTTGAACTTCCCAGTCTTTTTTTTTTTTTTTTTTTTTGTCCCTGTCCCAAATTTTTGGAACGTGTTGCACACATCAAATTTGGAATTAGCGTATATTTACAAAAATCAATAAAGTTGATAGGGTAAAACATTAAATATATATTTTTTGTACTGTTTTCAATTAAATATATGTAAAAGAGAATTTACAAATCACTGCTTTCTGCTTTTATGTACATTTTACATACTGTCCCAACTTTTTTGGAATTGGGGTTTGTATATACTGATGCCTCAAAATCACTTTGGTGCTTAAATTGCCATAGAGGCATAAAACCTTCCAAGATGGCTGAAGATACATCCAACTGCAGTACGTCAGCTGGTGCTTTCAACAGAAATGATGCAAGACACATGCAAACACACACACAAGCAAAACAAGCAGAAACTGTACAGTGGCAACCTGCTCTAAGTAATTAAGTGAAAAGTGCATATTGAACAATCAATCCATTTTCATCAGCATATACCGTCTATGTAATGCAGTAAATAAGTTGTTTTCTGTCTTTTTCTCATTGAGCGCCCTGCCTTTCAATTAATTTTATGGATTATACTTTTTTTAGTGTTTGTCGATGACTTAGAGACCCATCTCATCACTTCGAGAATTGTGCTTTCAGCAGTTTTATGCCTTGGCCGGATCCAGTTCACCCCATGAACAAAGCATAGAGCATTAAAGATTTAGCTGAACACCCACACCAGTAGGCTAATAGAAAATGACCATTAATCTCTAGGCTATGTAAATAAATGTATACATGATAGAAACAGGTTGATTGCATCATGTTTTTGAATTAATTTATTTTCATAGTGGTCAAAATGACTGGAACAAACCTGGAATATAAGCATATGAATAAATTAAAAGAAATGTTTATTTAATAAAAAATGAAATATTGCTATTCTCTGAACACCATCTTGTGAGCAAAGGCCAAATAAGACATTATTTATTTAGACAAATATGATTATTCCCACTGTGGACATAAAACATGATCTTTGAATACCTCAACGACTCATCTCAGTATATTGGGCGGGGTCAAGATCTATTTATACTGAACATATTTCTATCCTACATATAACTTTCCCTTGATTTTTTTTTTAAAAACCCCCTACATCTGGAGGCAAACACCCCGGGTAATCCTGATACTAACATTTGCATGCTCTAACTGTAGGCTAATTTAAACATTCCGGTTGGTGAAAATTATATTTATTTTTTCGTGATTCAAGCAATTGCAGTTACTAGTTAAGATTTAAGTTTTACATTATTTAAAAAATAAAAAAAATTAAAAAACCGTTAGGCTACTCTCCCCACGCAGTACTTGCATTCAAGGTAGCCTACTGCCATCTGGCCAATCAGCTGCCAATCTGAGTTTTAAGGAGGGAAAAGGGATGCGCCTCGACACACACACACACACACACACACACTCTCTCTCTCTCTCTCTCTCTCTCTCTCTCTCTCTCTCTCTCTCACGCACACACATACACAACGTGCGCGAGGTGTCTTCTGCTTCTTCAGCCCACCCTCACCGTACCTATAGTCTACATTTTGCAGTCTAGAAGGAAACAAAGGAACAGGGAATCTAACTGAAATCTCCTGAGCTTCACATTTCAACCTTTCTAGCCTCCCCACTCACCCGACATACCTAACTGAAGAGCGGACTCAAAGATTTGAAAAGGACAAGAATACTCCACTTTGCCAAAGTGAGGAGAACATAAGGTAAAAAAAAGTAGGCTACAACAAATAGTCGCACTGTTGCTCAGATGCACCATTTAATGCAAATTATTAATATCGTCGTTATTGTTGTTATTTATGTTTTTGATTTGTCTATGTTAATATTGACATGAATGCCATTGTCGCTAATATTTCTCACATTTTTACAGATAGATAGGCATATAGCCTATTATTGCCTATCTCGTGTGCACATTGTGTTTTTGGATTTGAGCCCGCAATAACGCAAGTAAGCGTATTCGTTCGATAGCTATTGCGTTAGGTTAAACACATCGCAGATGTTAAATATTTCCACGCAGCCTACTCAATTTATTAGGTATCATAACACACATTAAACGCCACCCGAATTAAGACAAACAGACAACTTTAAAAATCAGTCTTCAGTGCATAGGCCCACTCCCCAAAAGCTATAAAAGCCTATTACCGTGTTGTAGATTATCTAATTTGGTCAAACGTTATTCAATAGCCTACAACAGTAGCCTATGCATGTATTATTATTATTATTATTATTATTAATAATAATAATAATAATAATAATAATATTATTATTATTCTCACGCTTGTTGGACAAGCAGCCTACAATTAAAACGTGTGAGGTAAGTTATATAGCTACCAGAAGTATATATATATATATAAAGCTTTTTAACTTCCCAGACGAACGTGTCGCTTACGTCTCAAAAATAGCCTACGCAGTTCGCATATAGGCTACTAATTAATTAATTCATAACTTAGCGTATTTATTTGGAGGATGGCGTCCAAAATGTCCCGCGACCCTGGTCATTCGGGGCGCCATTCAAAGGTGTTTCATCAGATGTGTGACATGTGACGAGATTACACTCAGCATGAATCATGCTCGCAGCAGTTTTCTGTGGATATAACACAACACGCTGAGCGGCCATAAATATTCTCGAGGTGCGCGACACTGAAAAAACTTGTAATTTTTGTCACTCGACACTTGTAGAAAAGGTTGTGCGACGAAGTATAAATCAGGATTAAGACTCTTGTTATCTCACTAGAAATATCACATTCTTCGTAGGTGTAGGTCTACTAAGTGTAGAGTAGGCTGTCTTGTAATTAACCGTTTGTTTTGCAGATGTTCTCTAATGTTCTCCCAAAATTTGCCTGCGCACACGGTGTTATTGGGGCAATATAGCGCAGGGGTTTGGGTGCTGGAATATGGAAATAAACGCAGCCTTGCTAAATGAACGGCGCTGCATTCTGCATGAATGTACTGAATGTAACTATAAAAAATATACATAGCCTACTGTTAAAAAATATATACTGTCACCATAGAAACAGTACATTTACTGTTGGTGTCTAAGAAAAGCTTGATGGGCATATGTGCGATGGATTGATTGATTTTATTTGATAATATAGGTCCTATTCTAAAGCACACAAATCTATTAAAACGGGGTAACAAAGCTGATTTTCTTGCATGTAGACTAGCCTATTCAGTCCTCCGCTAACAAGAGTTTGATAGTTTTTTTTCTGTCAAGGCACACGTCAAGCAATTATCACGATTGCACCGTGGTAGTTCATTGCCACAAAAATGGAATGGAATTTCCACCTTACATTAAGTATGATTTACAAATAATTAATCCAATAACAGTTCAACTAAAACTAACATGAAAACTATTTAGTTGAGATAACCAGTTTAAATTACATTAGACCAAATCAGCAATTTTAAAGTAGAGCTATAGGCTTACTTCAACTGTGTTGGGTTTATGTGATTTTGTTATATTATAGGCCTGTATTATGTTATTATATTTATTGTGAAACCACTCACTTTTAGTTGGAGGTACCTATAGAAAGTGAACGGGAATTTAGGCCGAATTAGATTAGGCCTACATTTCTAAAGATTTTTCATAATACAGTAGTCTACTGTGCAAAAGTCGTAGGTGACGTTGATGTTTATATAATTTTTTTCTTAGATCTTTATTTTTTGTCTTCTGCATTAGTGTGTCAGTAGAAAAGAGAAAATTTTAGATTTACAAACATGAATTTTCAAAAAGAGAAAAATTTAACTATCTTCATCAAAAGAAGAACAAGGAGTTCTGCAACAGATGGAATGGCCTCCACAGAGCCCTGATCTCAATATCACCGAGGCTGTCTGGGATTACCTGGACAGACAGAAGCAAGCGAGACAGCTAAAGTCTACAGAAGATCTGTGGCAAGTTCTCCAAGATGCTTGGAATGACCTAGCAGCTGATTTTCTTATAAAACAGCATGACAGTAACTAAAAATTGATGCAGTTTTAAAGGCAAAGGTGGTCACACCAAATATTGATTTGATTTAGTTTTTTTTACTGTTTACTGCTCTTTATAGTCAATTGTTTGATATTTAGAAACCTTTCATTTAATTATTTTTTAAAGCATCTTTGCTTTCCAGATTTTTTAAATATAGTATATATATATATATATATATATATATATATATATATATATATATATATATATTTTTTTTTAACATATGCCGAAGACTTCTACACAGTAGGCTACTGTATGTAGGCTATACTTTGAATGAAAATTATAAAAGGGCTATCAACCACAAATGTGAGCACTCAGAACCAGTTCATCAGGTTCTGTTTGATGTATACTTGGAGGCACTGGCAAAAAAAGGGGGGAAAAAATCCGCTTTCATGTTAATTTTAGGCTCCAGAATTAAGTTTGAAATAGCTAATAAAATACGTTTCAATCATGTGCTGGTGGCTCAAACACATTTTGAATGCATAGTACTAATTCCATCGCAAGTTTGATCACTTCCATCTTTGGAATTTGTGCCCTGATCACTTGGTTTGTGTCTAGAAGTAAGAGCTATAATAAAGGGAAATTACAAAGCAATCTCAAACCAAAAGCAACTTCAATGTTCCCTTTACAAATTCATTTAATCTGTATTGACAGAGTGAAAGCAGGACAAGACATTTAAAAAAGGAGAAAAAAAGCATAATTCTGAGTAAAAGTTGCACAGTTAATAGCTTGACATTTGCCTGTCATACTACTAATAATACTTACTGCCTCCTTCATTGCCAGTAGTACTGGTCTGAGAAATATTCAGAACAATGGTCCTTTTCTAAAACTTGCTCAGGACTCTAAATTGCAGTGAAATTACTAAACACAATCTTGATAATCTACTTTGAGTGGAGCCAGTGCCAATTAGCTTTAATCAATGAACAAATCACTTTCCTCCCAAAAACCACTGCAACGCTGTAAAATGCAGGACTGCGTGTTGGCAGTACCCCAGCTTAGGTAAGCAGGAATAGAAGGAATCTGCGTGAGACTTCTCCAGCGACCATTTCATTGGAGGAGAGACAGTCCAGCAGGCAGCCACGTTCATATCGATTACTACAGAATGCATGAGATCATGGAGGACCATGCAGATTCAGTTTTTCCCAACAAACAAATTCTGAAACATTTTTGACACAGAGCCTTTTCGTTGTAGAAGAGGCGTCCACACCACGTCACCATATGTCGGGTCAATAAATCTTTCTGAACTTTTTTCTTAAGTAATAATGTCTGTAGGATAAAAATCTTACCTGGTGCCGTTTAAAAATTCCACTGCTCGTCCAATCAGTGCAGTTTTCCACTCTCCTGTTTTTCCAATAGGTAAGAGGCCCCAGAACACCGTGCTCACAGGACCACCTCACACCTCCCCCTTTTGCAGATGGAGGGCAGTGGCAGTGGCTGGGTAGCATCCCCTTGTGGAGCGGAGGGGAATTGCAGCAGGCCGGCCTTCGAAGTGGCGGCGCAAGAGAGCACCTCCAACTGCAGCCTGCCGTTTGCGGACGTGGAGCTCCTGCAGTCCTACAAGCCGCTCATCATCCCCTGCTATGCCCTGGTGGTACTGGTAGGCCTCCTGGGCAACTACCTCCTGCTCTACGTCATCTGCCGCACCCGCAAAATGCACAATGTCACCAACTTCTTCATCGGGAACCTGGCCTTCTCCGACATGCTCATGTGCGCCACCTGTGTGCCATTCACGCTGGCTTACGCCTTCAATCCCCGCGGATGGGTGTTTGGCCGCTTCATGTGCTACCTGGTCTACCTCACGCAGCCCGTCACCGTCTACGTGTCCGTCTTCACCCTCACCGCCATCGCCGTCGACAGGTGGGGCCCGTTCGACTGGGCTAATAAGAATGGGGAGGGGGCCCCTTTGATGTGTAACACGCTTTGAGTGCTTTTTTTTTTTTTGACGACATGTGGATATGCTTGACATGCATGGCACACCTGTGTCTGTATGACGTATGTACCATGTACGAAATAAGGCTGCCCTCAAAAGCTGGCGAGATGGTGGTGGCATCTATAAAAGTGCATCTTTAACCCCTTCTTAAGAACCACTTTTTTTTTTAACATAAGCCCAAGAATAAAATGGTTACTGTTCTTAATCCCTTTAGACTAGTCATAATCCTATCTCTTCTGTAAGATAAGGCTTATGAGTTTGTTTTCCAAGTCAGAATTACTGTATTACTGAAACAAAATAACAGAAGCTCAAACACAGCGGAATTTTTTTTCCCCCACACTTAAAATATTTTTATTTATTTATTTTTGCCGGCATAAGAATACCGACTTTACCGTGATTCATGTCGTGTGGATTTGAAGAGCACATAGAACGTACGTTGTCATCATTTTGATCAATCCTGTTTTGTGTCGGTTCCGAGTATGAACTGGACCCAAATGCACGACTCAACACAAGGAATTACAATAACTCCAATAATTTATTGCTTCGACAAGAATTCCTCCTGAAGCATAGGGAGAGAGACAGACAAGACAGAAACCAGGTATGGATTAGCAGGGGATCAGCGGGAGCGGGTGAGGCCAGGGACTGGATAGTGGCAGGAATCCGGGCTGGTTGAGCAGAGGAGGAGCAGGGAGCGGGAGACCGGGCAGAGTGGAATGGCACGGACAGCTGCAGGTTAGCAGAGCTGGAGCACCGGCTGGATGCACACCCAGCAGCAGGTTGGCAGAACCGCAGCACAGGCAGGATGCGTACACAGCTGTAGATGGGCAGAACTGGAGCACAGGCTGGATGCACACACAGCTGCAGGCTGGTAGACTTGGAGCAGACAAAGTTAGTAACAGCGATGCAGGACAGAATGAACAGTGTGTTAACTCCGTTCCTGGCGAGAGCTAATTAAAGCTGGACAAGACTGGAAAATAGCGAGTAACGCTGATTCAGAACGAAAGTTTTTCAGCAGGCAAGACAGGACTAGATACAAAGTATCCAAGAGACAAGACCAGGGTTTTACTACAAAGAGACTTAACAAGCTGGCCCAGGACAAATAACACCGGGTGACTAAATACAAGAGTAAATGGGTATCAATTAAGTGCAGCGTGCGAATGTATGCGTGAGTGATTAGCGGAGCAGAGAGTGTGCAGAATGCATGCGGAGAGAAGGAAAGGGATAGGCGGAACACAGAGCAATGGAACAGAGTGACACGAAAGGGAAAACCACGCCCAGCCTGCAGCACGAGGGAAAGAAACAGGGATACAAACAACACGATACGAGAGGAAACAGGTAAAACACGGGACACAAGGGGACGGGAGTGAGAGTATCACACCGTTGTCCCTATAACATTGGGATCATAAAATATTTTCTTTTACTTTTAACACTTTCAAATGGTATATTTTGTGACCAGATTGATTGAGAATTTCACTGTAAAAAAAACGCAATGAATGCAAGTAAACTGGTGCTAGTTAAGGGATGAAAACAAACTGTGGGCCATTTCCAGAGAGAAAAACACTTAAGTCTAAACTCAACAGAAAACAAAAAACAACAAAAAAACAACAGAAAAAGATGGGGGGAATCAGCTCTTAATGTTCCCGCTCACGTCTCAATCAATCGGGACTCTTTGAAGTCGATTCCATTCTGATGGCGGCCACAGAGAGTATACCTGCTGGGCATTAGACTCCAAGGTCAAGTCATTCTGAATAAGGACAAAAAGACAGGCCTCTAGGGGACGGTTTGGCAGAGATACTCCACTGCAAAATAAGACAAAAAGCAAAACAAAGTCTTTTTGGAGGGGAGTTTGGGGGAAGTGTTTGTCACTGAAACTTGCTATTCGTGAGTAGCCTTCACACTTGTGTGTGTGCCAATTTCAATGACTTTGAAATTAGAGTAAGGAACAGAAGCTTCCCCAGAAGCATCGGTAATCGTGTGCACGTCAAAATGATTCTTTAGCCATGCATAGAAAGTATAAGACATGCATGCAAACCCACCGTATTCGACACTGAAAAAACCAACAGGGAGGTTCCCTTGAAATGCCCATCTTCTTCTCTTTGAAGTTTCTGTCTCGTATCAGTTTTAGAATGAAAAAATTTGTCTCAAGAGTGGAACACAAACAGGACACACGCACATATGGAAAATGCAGGAAGACCTACATGCCCCAGTTAAGAGAAGAGTGAGTAACAGAAAGCAGAGGAGGCGGAGTTGTACGTTTACACTCTCAAAAATTTGGCAGAGGTGAGATTGCACTGTTGAAATTGTCTGAGGCATATGACTAGGGGGGAAAAAAAAGAAGTAAAAAAAATAAAAAAAGATATACGCATCAGTCCAAGGAAGCACAGCCCAATTAATCCCCCCTCCTGTCCCCTCGCTGTCGCAGGTACTACGCCACGGTGCACCCGCTGAAGAAGCGCATCTCTGTGCTGGCCTGCGCCTACGTGCTGTCGGGGATCTGGTTGCTCTCCTGCGGCCTCGCGGCTCCGGCAGTCGCCCACACCTACCACGTGGAGTTCCGGAAGGAGGGCTTCACCATCTGCGAGGAGTTCTGGATGGGCCAGGAGGAGCAGCGCCTGGCCTACGCGTACGGCACACTGCTCCTCACCTACGTCCTCCCGCTGTCCGCCGTCTGCATCTCCTACGTCTGCATCTCCGTCAAGCTGCGCAACTGCGTGGTCCCCGGCCACCGCACGCGGACGCAGGCCGAGGCGCAGCGCGCCCGCAAGCGCAAGACCTTCCGGCTGTTGGCGCTGGTGGTGGCGGCGTTCGGCGTGTGCTGGCTGCCCATCCACGTCTTCAACGTCCTGCGCGACGTGGACATCCGGCTGATCGACAAGTGCCGCTTCCTGCTCATCCAGCTCCTGTGCCACCTGTGCGCCATGAGCTCCTCCTGCTGCAACCCCTTCCTGTACGCCTGGCTCCACGACCGCTTCCGGGCCGAGCTGCGCAAGATGTTCGCCTGCCGGCCCCGCGTCCACCCCAACCACTGCGCCACCGCCAGCGTGGTACTGTGAGCCCCGCCCCTTGGACCCAAAAGTGCTGAAACGAGAGGCGAGGTGGTAAAGAGGGAAGGGGATGGAGTGGACGGAGTGATTCTAGAAGGCCCAACCAGTCAGCCAATGGGGGGGGGAGCACCAGTGGATCAACAACTAAGGGCTCGCTTGTCTCTGTTCTGACCCCCCGGTCAGGCTAGGAGGTAGGGTGGGTTGGTACTGGAAGGACAGAAGGGGGCGCTCCGGACTTTCTCCCAGGAAGAACACAGAGCACAGCTAGGTGACGAATACAGGGGTGCGTCCAACTCCCAATATTCTTCACTCCACACCTCCTTTCCTCCACTCGTCTCCTACCCGGAAGTATGCAAAACTGCCTGTACATTTCAAGTGCGAGTAGTTGCACGTACAGTAGAGTAATGTACCTGACGGTTTGTTGTGACGGTTTGTGTTCCAGACATTAATTAGTATGTAACCAATAATGTGTAATTAACATGTAATCAGCAACATTAGATTAGGACACAAAGATCGGTTTCTGGGGCATGGATGAGATGAGGTGGAAGTGGAGGAAAGGAGGATGCATTTTTCGAGAATTGGGACGCACCCAAGCACTGTCCCAGCCAAGGGGAGGAGTTAAGTCTCATGTGACCTTCCCCACTCTGCCCCCTCAAAACAAAGACCACCGACTGAAACCTTCCAAGCGGTCTCTCCTTGGACTACGCTATGTTCAATTAGGCACCACCCCGCAGCGCTATAGACACAACTAGGATTCCAAACCAGACTGGAGGGCGCACTGTGGGAGAACTACCCAGACACCCCGCAGGTCTATAGTTCCCTGAAAATTAAACCAATGTATTCACACTGTCGTTTATATTTCACCTCCTGCTCTGAAAAACAAAAAGTAAATGAATGGCTGTACTTTCATTATGACCAGTGTTTTCATTAGCCTACGACCCGCATGCA
Source organism: Synaphobranchus kaupii (assembly GCA_029718625.1). Classification (NCBI taxonomy): domain Eukaryota; kingdom Metazoa; phylum Chordata; class Actinopteri; order Anguilliformes; family Synaphobranchidae; genus Synaphobranchus; species Synaphobranchus kaupii. Next base: position 36,325,009 of record CM056386.1, read on the forward strand.
TTATAGCTGTTTGTGTCATTAGAACATTAATTTATTTATTTTTTTTAATCATGCTGTAATAAACAATCTTCTTTGTTTCTGGAAGTTGTTGTGTGTTCTGCAGGGGACCTTGTCGTTCAGCTTGTCAAACCATTAAAGTTGTGTCCCTGTCAATTAACCTGACTTGATTGGTTCATTATTTAATTACTTGTACGTTTTCACTCGCAGTTCAAATGAAAATGTATTCTTCATCGTAGAGTTTGACGGCACCGTTGTCTGAAGGGGACTGCACTCAAGCACAGCAGGAGTGTGTGGGCTGAGGTGCACAGTAGGCTACTACTGGATCTCAACAAAAAATGTTTTCAACATACAAAAATGATACTCACGCATAGTTATACATGCACCATTTTGGGCTGAGGTGCACAGTACTACTGGATCTCAACAACACAATTTTTTCAACATACAAAAATGCTACTCACGCATAGTTATACATACACCATTTTTTTCTTAATATATAACCCACGCTGACAACCGGCATGTCATTTTGCTCATCATCACTAATTTGCAAGGTTAGCTAACGCTATAGCTTGCTAACCAGTTAACCGTGTAGCCATAGTTTGTTTGGGGGTCATTCCTTTGTTCCCAGAGTCGTATGTTCCCCAGATTTATATGGCACATAATGGGAACATTACAAAGGGTCCAATGTTCCCAGGGTCCTATGTTCCCCAGCTCTACATCCGTGCTCTCCCAGGGTCCTATGTTCCCCAGCTCTATATAGCACATAATGAGAACCTGAAAAGGATGTTCCCCAGCTCTGTATTTGCTTAATATGACATGGCCTATTGTGGGTTAGGGTTGGGGTTATAAACTGGATAATATTTATGAAATATTAATTAAATCAAAAAGGTCACTAAGTGTAGCCAGAGGTCTAGCCTAGCCTACAGAACACTGAGTTTCAGTAGCAAAGAGTCAGCAAATGGACTCAGAGATTAAACTAACCGTGTCATCTCTGTGGTGCATCATTTTGTCAGTCTTCAAATATCATTTGCCCATTCATAACATCCAGCATGTCAAAAGTATGTAGCCTTTCTTTCCAAAAAGATATTTTCTGACCTGGACAGCCTCATGTTACAGATGCACCATGTTTAATTTTTTTTTTTCGGTGTTTGGAGGAGTGCTGCTTAAAGGGGGAGTGTGTAGCCTACACCCTAAACTTATTTTCAATTATAACATTTTGTACCACTAAATCTCAATGCTAATTTGCTTTGATTGGGACAACATTACACGTGATGGATCTGTGAAATAGCTTTTTAAAAGGACAGACTATGATAAATTTCTTGAATATGTAGCCTATTTTTATTTGTAGAAATACAGTTACTGTGTAAAATCACAGTCACAGACCGTTTAAAAAAAACAAAAAAAACAAACTGTTTTGTGTCATGAAGTGCTGCAAATTATATTATCATGGACATTGGCTGTTTTGACCATGTTGGTCTTTAAGCCCTAGACCCTGAGCCGACCAGAGGAGGATGGGTTCCCCCATTGAGTCTGGTTCCTTCCAAGGTTTCTTCCTAGTTACACCAGGGAGTTTTTCCTTGCCACTGTTGCCCTTGGCTTGCTCTTGTGGGGGGTTTAGGCGGGGTTTTGCTGTGAAGTGCATTGTGACAACTTGTTGTGAAATGCGCTATATAAATAAATATTGATTGAAGTCTATTAACCGTGAAATAACAGGACAAACATTAAATGATTGCCGAAAACTATAATTTTAAAGTCACCTGACATTTTTTAAGAAAAATGTGAAATACATGTAAAGTAACGTGACATTTTACAGTATATTGCTTGTAAATATTTTTTATTTTTTAGTGTAGATGCGTTTTCAATGGACTGATCATCATTGGTGATGAGAATTAGGCTATGCCTATGATTAGGCTAGTATCAAAAGTAGCCTACATTGATACAGATACATTGAATCTTACTTCTTGGAAATACTTGCAAATGTAAATTTTGACAAGTCAATTGTTCAGTTGAAGAATATACTGCCTTCAGGGGATCTTTCTCACAATTTCTCTTTGATAACCAAAACTTGAGGGATCCATGCGAAAAAAAAAGTGTTTTTTCAGTCATTTTTTATTATTATTATCGGCAGCTATATCGGTTATCGCATAATAAACAGCACACAGTAGTACACTGTAGTGTAGACAGGAGACAGGACACAGTAGATAGGGCTCTGATTCAGACACAGCCTGTGACTATCCCAAGTGACAGACACTCCCACTCAAAATTTGATTGAGAAGCGAAGTGACTCACAGCGAATCACATGAACGTCGGAGCAGTGGGTGCACGCACTCCTGTTTACAAATCTATTAGCTACTCTGCATGCCCTACATTAACCAAAGAGCATTTATACAGCTTCAACATGCACTTACCACTCGGCACACAATTCACTAATGTTAGCTAACTAACTGGTGACAGCATAACTGCAAAAAACAACAGAAATGCAATGACAAACTAGCAAGTTGACTATACATGGTTGAAAGACACTTCTGGTTAATTGTTATGGAAGGTACAGAACCTTCTACTAGATTTAGTTTTGTCAATACTCAATACTGTATACTGCTTACTGTTTAGTGACATGCAGTATGTGAAAAATGTCCTCCATACTATTATCAGCGAACACTTGGAAATAAGTATCACCCGGGGATATTAAGGACACTCAATTTTCAGAATTGTCGCATACTTAACAGCTTTTTTAAAAAGTAGTCAACTGGCACACTTAATAGTCGGCAAGTGCGCTGATTCGGACACAGGCCTTAGGAAAAAAAATGTAAAAATTTTTAGGCACAGCCACGCGTAATCCGGGCTGAATGCAGTTGTACTTCCACTGCTGCAGGAGATGCAAGATAACCATTGCTGTCTAATATTATCTTTTTTCGGGATTCTGTGCAGACACATTTTCAGCCGTGCATGCAGGCATCACACAATGCTTCGTCCTTGACATCTTGTCCTCAGTGCTATCTGCTAGCTACAGCTGAAGTCGGACGTTTACATACTTAGGTTGAAGTCATTAAAACTAATTTTTAACCACTCCACAGATTTCATGTTAGCAAACTATAGTGTTGGCAAGTCAGTTAGGACATCTACTTTGTGCATGACACAAGTAATTTTTCCAACAATTGTTTACAGATTATTTCACTTTTAATTCACTATATCACAATTCCAGTGGGTCAGAAGTTTACATACACTAAGTTGACTGTGCCTTTACATTTTTTATATTTGGTCGCATATCCTTTGCATGCCATGACTTCCTGATGTCTGTGACCCAACAACATCAAAAGACTCTTGATATCTTATTTTCTGGTACTCTTACAAGCGATACTACAACTTCTCTGCATTTGAATGGATCTCTATGGGAATTGGGGGGTGGGACTAGATTTAGCTGTAAATTATGCTGGGACAGTATAGAATACATGGTTGGCGAAATGGCTGTAAGTCATGAAGGGTCTGAGGTATCAAACAAGCCTCAAACCATCACTCTGCTACCAGATATGCAGTAGATATGGATGGATCACTTTAAGGGTTGTTTCTCCTGACAAATCTTCCTCTTGAACTCTATGGAAAAATAAGTCAGGAGAAGAAACTAAGTGGTAATGCAGTATAAGTGGTAATGCGGTATATGGGATCTAAAGATGGTGAAAATGTTAAAATATGAAAGCATAAAAAGGTAAAGTCAAATCATCTGGGGTAGTATTGATAGGTCATAACAGTGTTGTAGAGGAAGGCATTGTGATGTCATAAGCAGTGTAATATGTTACAGCATCCACATTCTACTGCCATTGGTTTTCAAAATGTGCCCATTCATTTTTTTTGGCGATAATCCTACGGTACATTACATTAATTTAGCAGACGCTTTAATCCAAAGCGACGTACACTAAGTGCATACAGAGACGTCATCAAGATCACTACAGAACAGACAAGACAAAGTACATCCTTCCCATAATGTAGCAGCTATCCCTAGTAATGAACGTTGGATCCTAAGGATACCGAGTATCCTTAATGAGGAGAGATGAGAAGATTTGAGGTGAACAATTTAGGCTGATTAAGAGTTCTCCCACATGCATCTCAACCCATGTTGAAAATAAACTGACCGTGTGGCCCCAGGTTTGCAGAAACTGAAGCAAAGTTTCATGAATAACCGTAAACAGAACATTGTGAGCAGTTTGTTAAACTTCCAAACAGTTTTTCCTCTTAAATTTCATACAATAATCAAAATTCAGAGTGGATTTAAACTTGGCAGTAAGTACATATAATAAATGATGTGGCCCACACACTCCCAGGCGCATGCTCTGAAACAGTATGAGCTGAGCAAGCGACCGATATTAGCTGATATTAAAAATCTCCCACGCTTGCTGAGGATTGGCTACGCGGCCACAGAATGATTTTGTAAAGAACAAACAGTACATACTTTTTCTAAGCAAGTGTCGTGCCTCTCCTACCTTACTATTATCACTATTTAAGGCAGCACCTTGGACTCAGTGTTGCCAGAGCACGATTCCTCCACATATACACGGCCACAGAAGGCATGAAAAAACTGCGTGTTCATTATTTTCTAGGATGTACAACAATGAAGATATGAGCAGGAATCCTACAATGACAGACTGGTTCGCTATTTGCACTTACTGGAAAAGCAAGACACACAATCCCTGGGTTGTCAATGGGCATTAGGAATAACAACAAACAAAAATGACGACGAGTTCAAGAATTAACAATGCCCGGAAAAACAACTATTTAATCAACGCAATGGGGGAAAATTCAATGTCAACACATGGGAAATCAAGCTTCAACTTTCCTTTGAGCAGCATCTCTGTATGAAAGATGCTATTAAAAAAAAATTCATAAAGCTTATTATTAACATACAAGCTGAACATCATTAACTGCCTTAAAGCAAAATTGAACTTTGGTAGAACTTTGGGTTGTGTAGTTACCTGGCCATGATATGAGTCCTAATGGTGGCGAAATATGTTCATTAGTTACTCTGAGCTCCCCTAAGGTGATAATCCAGAATAGGGTATTTGTTTCTCTCCATTCGCTTCTATAGCGCAGCTAAATCGGTCTCAAAATTACACTTCTAGCATGTAAACGAACGCGAACAAAGTGGATTCTGTCAATACAAACAATAACCAGTCCTCTTACCAATTTTTTGTAATCAAAATTATTTATAAAAGTACTATTTTCTTCATTCCCTCTGCGGAACGTTACTGGGTAAAGCAGCAGAAGGGGGTGGGAGCGGGGTCATTTTATTGCTGCCTGAAGTCTGAGCTGATCGAGTAATATTAGTACACATACTAGCAAAGACAAGCTTTTAGTTGTTTTTAAAAATGAAGTGCATTGTGCCCAGGAATTACAACAGTCCCGTCTGGAGGAAAGTTTTACATTGTTTTCCTGTTGACAATTCGATTTTGTGCAAGCTGTGGTTGATTACCATCAGGCGCCCTTCCTTCAATGCCAACACACCATTGCACCCAAGTCAAGCTGTGAACATGTTTGTATGCAGCGATCATTTCACACCCACGGATTACAGTTCTGTTCCAAAGAGACCATTATTGAAAAGCACAGCTGTGCCGTCTGTTTTTACAGACAGACTCCATACTACGTCTGGATCAATAGCAGTTTCTCAGGTAAGTTAAAACAACTAACATTATTAGCTACCTAGCTACAGCTTTGTTGTGATTAGCCCCCTCATGGTCCTGGGAAAAGCCACTGTGATTTTGTTTCGGCCATTCTGATTTTTTTTTGTTAAACATACACTGTTGACATTTCCAAATGATGGATGTGGATCTGATCGAAACCATGATTACATGACACAAACAGGGGCTACACTGATTATGTTAGCCAAGTACACGAAGATACTTGAGGTGATCTTATCATATGAGCTGATCTGGCACATATAACATTAGTAAAAAGTCGTGGGGTCACGGTAAAAGGTGTACGGTCCATGGTCCTTTGTTTACGCTTCGCAACGTGAACCATCGCCTTTTCAAAAAGTAAACATTGAACCATGGACAGTCCACCTTTTCCCCTGACGTATCAGTGCATAACGCTGTTTCTGGCGCAAGAACATACCTACCGGATCTACGTTCCAAATAAAATACGAAAAAGTCAGGAAAGGGCTATTTAATTTTCTCAAAAAAATTTGTAAGAGGATTGGTTATTGTTTGTATTGACAGAATCCGCTTCGTTTGCGTTCGTATACGTGCTAGAAGTGTCATTTTGAGACCGTTTTAGCTGCGCTATAGAAGTGAATGGAGAGCGACAAATACCCTATTCTGGATTATCACCCCAGGGGAGCACAGAGCAACTAATGAACATATTTTGCCACCATTTTGACTCATATCAGGACCAGGCAACTACACAACCCACAGTTCTAGCAAATTTCTATTTTGCTTTAACAACAAATGTTAGCAAACCTAAGTAACTGAAAAATCAAGTCTCCGAGTCATAGGCTCTTGTACACAGCAGAGAGTGGCTGGTCTAAATCTGGAACAATGCAGAGTGTCACTGCATAGAGGGTTGAAGAAAAAGCCACTGACCCTACAGGACAAACTGTCCAGCCTTCACTCTCCATAAGATAAGCATCAGTACCCTTTGCAAATGAGATGGGCCACACAGCCTTCCAGTAGAGTTGTGCAAGTCACCGATCAGTGGACGTCAGTTGCCTCTGCATCTCCGCAAACTCAACCATTTCCTGGGGCGTCCGGAGGTACCCCTCAATCTCGCTGTCCGAAATCTCCTCGTACCCAGTCACCGCTGGGCCCATCCCTTCCATCCGCCTCTTTTTTCTGGGGGGGTTCCTGGCACAGGGGGGTACAAACAGGTGTCTTTTCGCCCAGTGCTCCTCGGGGGCAGGGCCGTGCCGTGAGTCCAGGTGAAAGTCCCCATTTGGGTTTGCGTCTCCAGAAGGGGGGGCCTGACCCTGTAGGTGCTCGCTACTGGACCTGCTGAATTCCCTGCCGGGCAAATTTGATGCCTGTGTTTGCATGGCTGAGGGAGGAGACTTCCCTGACCCAATAGTGCCTTCCTCCTCCTCCTCCTCCTCTGGAGCAGTTACCTGCGTGTCTCTTGGCGAGGACAGCGGCCCCTCTGCGTCGGGGTCCAGGTGGACGTCGGGGTCCGGGCAGGCTTCGGGGTCCGGGTCGGGCGGCGGCGGCAGCAGCTCGCTCTTGAAGCTCCGCATTGCCTTCCTCATCAGTAGGAGGCGGTACTTGAGGATGTCACCCGTCAGAGTGGGGACGGTCCGGGGCTCCACGGTCGCGCCCCTCAGCCACGGTAACTCCTTCCCCAGCCTGCACAGCACCTCCTTCAGCTCCGTCACCCGTAACCTCGCGTTGCCCGGCATGCGCACCTTGGCCATTCTGCAGAACCTGGCCAGCGGTACGGCGAGCCGGGCCTTGCAGGGGTTCAGGGAGAGCCAGGCCAGGTAGACCACGGCCGCCAGGATATGCACCGGGTGCCGGCCTGTCACCAGCCAAGTTTCGGCAGCCAGCTCCACCAGCTGAGACGCCCTCGCCACCAAACTGGCAGTGCTCTCGCTGAACTCCTTCTGAACCTCGCCAGGGCTCAGCTTGTACCTGACGGAAACAGGGGAAGACAGAGGGGGGAGCGGGACATTAAAGCTGCAACAAATTCAGTTATATTGAACTGTGCAGGGTGCCATTTCCCTTGTGTATGATATTCATGTGAAAACACGTCAAACAACATGAATAGGGTTAATACTGCTGAGTTTAGTACTGTATTAATGTGCACACACATTACGCAACACTACTGATATTGTGTGTTAATACCATAGCAATACTGCACATCTGAGGAATCAGCTTAGGAACAGCAGGAACCTGATCAATCAAGTCGCTCTTGCACAATGAAGCAGAAACTAACTAAACAACAATACAATCCATCATGCATAAGCATTCACACAGTCAGAGCTGGCATGCTCATGACTCCATACTCGACCGCTGTAAAAATGGCTTACTTAATTATGTTATTACAGTAATGAATGGCATTTATGTGGATTTCCATTATTAACCAGCATATAACCCTGCGCTCTAGCCACTTTACCACACGCCCCACAGTTACAGGCTTACTGGTTACAGTGGCTTTCCAGCCTGCACGTGATGCTGCTTGTAGGGGCCTCCACGTTCAGGATCTTGACGAGCTCACTGTACACTGCGCCCACGGCGTGCTCGCCGGCCTCCAGCAGCGAGCAGATGGTTCCCATGGCGATGGGCCAGTTGTGCAGCCGGCTGCTGAGCAGAACACAGCTGCCCCCGAGAACCTCCTTCTTCTGGAGGCTGACATGAAGGAAACTGGGGTGCTCGTAGGCCCGTCCGAACAAGCTTTCCGCAGACTCCTCTATGACACGGGGGAACCGCAGGATCCGGCACAGCGCACGCACCCGTTGCAGACCTGCAGGGGGGGGGGGGGCACAAAACCGCATTTCCCAGCTTGCAACACTGCGATAGGCAAATCCCTTCTCAATACCCACTTACATTTCAGTTAGGTCCAGCAAAGTTTCACAGATAGGGAATATTGACTTAGAACAGGGGTCGGCAAGGAGAACTATATTAATTTCTGGATCCCCTTCCAACTTCTGCTTTTAATTACCCAATTAGCCCAATCACTTATTGATAAGCCCATTTATAAGAATGTGCTTTCAATATATACATAGAAGCACAATATTTAGTCTGGGAACATATGTGTTTGCGTATTGGGGATTGTGCAGACGACGCCCTAACGTCTGGCTGGTTCCAGAGATGTCTTGTAACAATAGTGTCCGGGAACCAATCAGGCAAGGGCTAACACCTCACCCCCCAAGGCAACTCAATGCAAATGTACCTGTTAGAACTGCATTAAATGAAAAACTAAAATGAGTGTTCCTAGAACATTTTGTAACCTTACATGTGTTCCCTCTGCCGGCCGTGTAATTTAAACCTTTCTGTTGCAAATATCGGGCCTGTCTCTTCAATAATACGGAATTTTTAACATTTCGGATTGACACCATGACTCATAGCTGATAACTGTTATGACTCTCACTATACAAAATGTTTTACTGTAGTCAAATCTACGAGTGAACAGTAAAACTGTAAAGATTCAGTAGGTAAACCACTAATGTTACAGGGTATTATCTAGAAGTCATTTTTGTTCAGGTTGTTGACCAGTGTCTTACCTCGAATTTGGTTATGGCAGGGCTGTTTATCTACAGCTGTGCTGTCACGATATCTGACATCTGCAAGGGCCAAGAGACAGACAATTGTTCAAGACACCAAAAATGAAGATTAAACAAAAAAAAATCTGTTCTATTTTGGGAACTTTTAATATAAACAAATACAGAACTATGGCCAACCCTAAAATAATGTACAGTTCAGCCATGTCCTGTTTTAATATCAAATAGAACCAATGTACTTCCTGTAGGGAAGCAACATAGACACTAAAGAAAGAACAGACATTAAAAACTGGACTAGAACAATTAATTTGTATCAGTCGTCCGAATGGAAATGGATGTTTACTCAAACAAGTTAGGTTATATACGCAGATTATCAATAGTGCCCACTAGGTAGTTGAATTGGAAAATTTCTGGTTCCAAATCCTTCTCCAACTACTACCTACGTCACCGTACCTGTGCCCTGGATTTCCTCGCTTCGGGTGGAGGTAAGCAACCCGTGGGACACCACAGACCCGCAATCTGTGCACACCAACTGTGACTCCGAGTATAAGGAGTCGTCCACCAAGGTGGATGAGCCACAATCTGGACAGGTCTTCCCGGACGCCATGATGCCAAACGGTCTTGTTCACGCTGCCCGTTTACGTTTCGCTGGGAATTAGCTTGTCAACAATCGACTACGGTAACAGACACACACACACACACAAATGATTAATGAAATTACCTTTCATATCAACTAATTAGCAAGCTAGCGAGAGAACAAAGTAACTGCAGCCATTTCACTATTTACCGGGTAACGTTAACGGATAATACAAATCATTCATAAAACCAAGAAAAACGTTACATAACGTTAGCTAAGTCAGCAAGAAAAGCAGTGTTTTTTCGCCCCTTAGGCATATGAGAAAATAATGGGTTAACGGTACCATGGCAGGAAAACTGTAACGTCGTTAGCTAACGTTAAGTACGTCAACAGAACTAGCCAGACAACAACTTAGTCACTGAGACAGACATTCATGATTGATTGATTTAAGTCACCCAAATCAGTCATGGGGTAATTAACGTTAAGTTAGTACGTTACGTTACTTAGCATGCTCGAGAAACATTAATTAAAACGTAACGTTAAGTTACCCAAGTAAACTGTTCTTGCCAGCCATGTAGCAAACATGTAGCCAACAAGCTCAGCAATGATTAATAAATCGTTATATACCTTTCCATCTATGAAAAGGAGCTAGATATATCCCGTTTCCATTTCTTCGGCAGTCAGCAAAGAAAAAAAGAGATCATTTTAATAGTCTGCAAAGTAACTTCCACACAACGACGCATTTACGAATTTTGAATTCCTCGTCTGTACCTCTGCTTTGTGTCTCGTGTGGAAACAAGATCACATTTTCATGGTTCCGAGTCTTATATTAGTACAGTGGTTCCCAACCTCGGTCATGGGACACCTGTGTATATTCTTCTTCTTGTTTTACGGCGGTTAGCATACAGCTCATTGGTGCATTACCGCCACCTTCTGCTCCGGAGTGTGGATCAGAAAATAGACTTACACTTTAATTCCCGTCACCCTAAACTATATACAGTATTTGTCCCTCCATTCTTTACTCCTAGTCCTACTTATAAAATCTCTATCTTTTTGACAGCCACCCTAACACCATATTCCTGTTCATCCCTCATATCCTATAACATAATCCTGTATCCCTTAAGAAGGCTAACAGTAAACTAACCTGTGCTCTCTCACTCATGTTCAGTAGACCTCTGTGTGATTTCCTGCACCCGTAATTCCCTCAGCTTATTTATCATCGTCTCTCTCTGTATCCCATACCTCCTACAACTCAGAGCTACATGCTCCACTGACTCTTCTTCCTGACACTCCTCACACAAGCCTGTCTGGTGTTTCCCTACCATTTTTAGTGTTTTGTTTAACCCACAATGCCCCAACCTTAACCTTGTCACCACAGTATCCTCTCTCCTGTTTCCACTACCTACCCTAGTAACTTTGACATTCTTTTGTATATGATAAAGATGCCTCCCTTTCCCCTCTCTGTCCCACCTTTCCTGCCATATTTGATTAGTTAGTTAGTTGATTAGTTAACCTCTGCTTTACTAATGCTGACTTGCATCTCTATATTTCCTTTCTTTAAGGCCCTCTTTGCCAATTCATCCACCCTCTCATTCCCCTTTACCCCTACATGCGCTGGAACCCACACAAATTTTACTTGACCCCCCTGATTTGTTATCTTTGTGACTGACATAAGGGTTTCATATAAAATATCTTTACAGCTGTTTGAGTGAAAAGACCTTAGACTTGCTAGGGCTGAGGATGAATCTGAACATATTAATACCTTGTTCTGTCTGGTTTTTTCTACCCATTGTAGTGCTACCAACACTGCCAACATCTCCACTGTGTAGACCCCTAATTTATTGGATGTTCTTCTGTTTATTCCAATTCCTTTTGCTGGTATTGCTACCCCAAATCCTGTCACTCCTATCTCAGGTTTTTTTTTTTTTTTGCACCATCGGTATAAATCTGTGTATAATCACTGTACTCCTTCCTTACATGATTATTGAATGCATTTACCAAATCAATTTTATCTTTTTCTTTCCTTTTTTCCTTTAGCAAATACCAGTCTACATCTGGCCACACAAGCACCCATGGAGCCACCACCGGATAAATTACTGTAGGGCTTATCCTCAGATCAAACACTCCCATTTCTTTAGCTGTTTCATTCCCTTTCCGACCAAAGTTATCCCTCTGATTTCTCGCATTCTCCCAGCACTCCTTTCGTGGGGTGAGAATCACTGTGTCCCTGTAGATTTGCCCAGTAATTTGCCATTAGTTGCATTCTTCTTAGTTCTAATGGCATTTCTCCCATTCCTACCTGTAGGGCAGGTACAGGCGATGTTTTCAACGTCCCACAACACACTCTCAGTGCCTGTGCCTGAATCACATCCAACTTCTTTATATTTGACCTGGCTGCTGATCCATACGCTACACTGCTGTAATCAAACACAGATCTTATTAAGGCCACATAAATTATTTTCAATGAATGACAACTTGCTCCCCATTCCCTACCAGTCAAACATCTCATCACATTAATTACTTTTTTGCATTTTTCTTCTATTTTCCTGATATGGTCTACCCATGTTAATCTTGAATCAAACAGAACTCCTAAAAATGTAAATGTTCCAACCCTTTCTAATTCTTTCCCGTACATCCTTAGTTTCACCCCTTCCTCAATTATTTTCCTGGTGAAAAATATCGTTTTAGTTTTTTCTACTGAGAACCTACCCCCCCCCCAATCATAACCCCACTCAACCACCTCATCAATTGATCCTTGTACTTTCCTGATTATATATTCCACGTTCCTTCCTCTCTTCCACAAGGCTCCATCATCTGCAAACAGTGACCTACCTATATCTACTGGTACCTTTGAAAAAATATCATTAATCATAATGATGAAAAGTAGCGGGCTTATCACACTACCTTCAGGCGTGCCATTTTCAACCGTGTACTGATTTGACAAGTCTGACCCAATTCGTACCTGTATTTTCCTTCCATACAGAAAATCCTTTATCCAGTTAAAAGCTCTCCCCCCAACACCCAATTTATGCAACTTAATTAACAATCCTTCCTTCCACATCATGTCATAGGCTTTTTCCATATCAAAAAACACTGCAATTACTGACTCTTTATTTGCCTGGGCTTTTCTTATTTCATTCTCTAGCCTTATCACTGGATCCATAGTATTCCCTCCTTTCCTAAAACCACTCTGATAACTTGCCAGCATTCCTCTCTTCTCCAGCTCATATGACAACCTTTCTGTTAACATCCTTTCCATTATCTTGCCTACATTTGATGTTAAAGCTATTGGCCTATAATTAGTGGATTTGGAAGGATCTTTGCCAGGTTTTCCTAATGGAATCACTACTGCTTCTTTCCATACACTTGTTAATCTACCCTCCTCCCACACTCTGTTATAAAGATGCAGCAACTTCAATAACGCTCCTTCCCCTAAGTGCTTTAGCATATCATAACCTACTTTATCTTTCCCTGGAGAGGTTGGTCTTGACCTATTTATTGCTCTTACCATCTCCGCCAATGTAAATGGTACATCAGTTACATCATCTGATTCTTCCCTCCTATTTAGCACACCTGGATGCTGACTCATTGTTCTTTCCCTTCTCCTTCTCCCTTCCTCTGACAAATTTTCTGAGCTTTGTATCTTTGTGAATGACTTGGCCATTATCTCTGCCTTATCCCTATTAGAGACTGCTGTTCCCTCCTCAGATGTTATAACTGGATATTCCCATTCCCTTCCGTCTCCTCCCATCTTCTTTATCATTCCCCATACCTCTCCCACAGTTGTTCTTCCTATTTTGTTGCAGTATTCTCTCCAACTTGCCCTCTTAGCTTGACGTACTGTTCTTTTCACCACTGCCTGAGCCTTCTTATACTGAATCAAAGACTGCATGTTATGGGTTCTTTTAACTTCTCTGAATGCTCTATTCCTGTTTCTTACAGCCCGGTGACACTCCTCTGTCCACCATGGTACCAGTTTCCTATTCATCCTATTTTTACTCCTGGGTATAGATCCATCTGCTGCTAAAATTATTGCCGTGGTAATCTGATCATTTACGTCATCTATATCTCCAGAAATGTCTATCCTCATCATTGATTCCTCACTCATCTTCCGGGAACTTATCCCAATCTGCTTTTTCAAAGACCCACTTAGGGATTCCACCACCTGGTCTCACTTCCACCATCATTTATACAGACCAAATCCCTATCATCCATCAAATCTTCGATTACCTTTCCATTTGAGTCTGCATGTGAACCCCCCCCCCCCCCCCCCACATTGTACTGTGAGCATTAAAATCTGCACACCATATTACTTTATGTCTGTTTTGTCCTTGTATCCTTAGTAGGCTATCCAATTCCAACCTTTTGCATGGATTGTAGTAGTTAACTATTACCACCTCCTCCCCTCTTTCCCATACTTCCACCACTATGTATTCCTGATCATCTCCCTTTTCCAGTACCCTATATGGAATATCTTGTTTGATAAATGTAGCACAACCTCCACCTCCCCCATGATTTCTATCTTTCCTTATCATTGTATATCCCTGTACCACAAAGTCTAAAATGGGTTTTAACCAAGTTTCCTGAACACATATTACATCCGGCTTTATAACCATTTCTTTAATAAACTGCTTAAATTCCTGACCATTGGCCAGTAAGCTCCTGGCATTCCATTGTAAAATAATTACCATAATTAATGTTAATATTAACCAACACATGCTGTTTCCTGGCTAGACTGAGCAGTGAGGTTACGCACCACTTCTTCCCATCTCAGTCCCACTAATCCTAAATGATTCACTGCTGCCTTGACAACCAACTGAATTTTATCAGTTTTTGATACTTCAGCCATAGCATTAACTACTCCTGCAATGAATGTTACCAAATCTTTAGTTCCTCCATATTTACACTCAATGGCACCCCTGTGATCACTCCTTTACATCCACCTCCGTTTCGTGCTCCCACCCTCCCTGTGTTTGCCACCTTAAACTCTTGTATGTCTGTCAGTTTGAGTGCTGCCTCAAGTTGTTTCTCACTCGCACAACTCACTAATAAGTTTCCATCATTAAGGACCTTTGCATATAGAATATCCCCTAACTGACTTGCCAGATATTTTGTTAGCTTAAACAGGTTGATTTTATTCATGCTTTCTTGAACCTTTTCACTAAACCTTATTATAACAATTAGTTTCTCAGGTCTTTCCTTCTGAACATGCCCTTCTTCCTCACTTTCAGACCCTTCATCAGTGTCATTTCTTCCTCTTTTATTCCCTTTTACCTGATTGCCTTGCTTTTTATTTATTAGTTCCCTTTTCTTTCCCTCGTTTTCTTCACAATTTACCATTTCTACCGACCTATCTACCTCTGACCCATTCACGGAGCAGTCGTGCTCAACCGCTGTTAACAAAGTGTTTTCTGCTTGTCCTTGGCTTGATTTCCCTGCATTCTTACTACTTCTACGATCACGTCCCGCAGACGTCGCCGCCATTTCGCCTGCTTCAGGCGCTTTCTTCTTCCGTTTCGTACCCGTGGTTTTTGTCCAATTTCTCTCGTATTTCTTTATTAGTTGACAGAAAGTTCCGCAACGCTATAGCTAGTTGGAAAGAGAAAATACAGCTTTCCAAATGTACCGCCGTTCTCTCCTTCTGCCGCTCCTCCTTCCATCGAAGCAGAGCATTGGCCTGTTACAACTGCTTTTGGCTGGCTACAGATTTGCCCAGGCACTGGCAGCCACCTGTGTATATGGCTTTCGTTCCACAATTTAAATCACAGAATTTTTTCTTAATTAAATGCTTTCCATGTTTTTAGGGATTATTTACCCTCTTAAACAACATCATGTCAAAAATAGCTTTGCATGCCTTTAACAATAAAAGTCCCATATTGATATTGTGCGTATTGTGCTATATTGCAAACAATTACATAAAAGAGGTTTAAAAAAAAATCAGATTTAAGACAGGTGAATCAATACGCTCCTAATTGGTGAAAGAGTGGATACCCGGCCACTAATACTAACCAGTTTGGTAGATAATGGAGAATTCCAAGACAGCAAATGATAACGAGCCAAATTTGCATTGTGTTAATCGGAAGAAGAAACTAAATCTGAAAGAACACATGTATTCAACAATCTAATTAGGAGGCTAGTGATTCACCGTAGTCCTTCATTTCATGTTAGCTTTTTTTATGTAGGCTAATTGCAATTTAATTAAAGCACATAATGTGGCTTCTGCTAACCCACATTCACAATGGAAATCACAGTAGTCAATATTTTAACTATGTACACCATAAACAGTATTTTAAAAATACTTTCTGAAAGCCTATTATAAATAAAGTATATATTATTTTATAAATATATATTTATAAATATATATATATATATTTGACCAAACGTGGCCAATGTTACTTGTTAGAAATGCAGAGAGAGAGAAAGTGTGTGTTGGTGTAAATGGATGCAATAGGACCTTTCAGTCAATTTGCTGAGAAGGTAATGATAAATCTGAAATTGCTTTGAAGGCTCAGTTGGTGGATATATACATAGCAATGATGTGCTAATGCCCCCCCATATTACTTGTTAGAAATGCACAGAGAGAAAGTGTGTGTTGGTATAAATGGATGCAATAGGACCTTTCAGTCAATTTGCTGAGAAGGTAATGATAAATCTGAAATTGCTTTGAAGACTCAGTGGATGGATATCTACATAGCAATAATGTGCTAATGGACCCCCCCCCCAGCTAAGCAGTACTCTATTGACTTGATCAGACTGGTTTCCTGGATTTCAAGGCCTGCTCTCCTGGGCTGTGTCCGAATCAGCACCCTTCCATACTATTAGGTAGGTTTGTTGAGTAGACAGGATGAAAAAGTCATTAAGTAGGTGAGATTTTCTCAAAATATAGTATACTTTAAACCCCTGTATGATACACTTACTTCTGGGGTTTCGCGGAGTATATTCGGGAGCACACTTTTTTCAAGAAGTACACAATTGTTTCCGGCTGTATTTCCTTTTATCATCAGAAACGCTATGAACTGTGGGTAATTCTCTCAGCAATGTCTGCAGGATTGCAGACTTGCGAGAAGTCCACATAAAGGGCTCGAAAAGTCAGCGACAGAGCCCTCACGCACTTTCCGATTTTACAGTGGGACAGCACTGAGCCCTCGCTGACTTATCTGGAACGTGCCTCAAAGTCTGTGAGGGTCTAAGGACAACATTGAGATTGGGCCTTCCTTCAAATACAACCAAAACAAAATGTGACATGGCCGCGCAAGGACAGGATGTCAGTTTGCGACACTTCCACAGTACGGTTGGAAAATAGTATGGCGGATATTTTTTGCGTACTGCACGTCGCGTGCTAAACAGTGCACATTAAACAGTACACTTCTGCAAGTGCACTGTATGCAGGAGACAGGGTGCAGTAGATAATGCTCTGATCCGGACACAGCCAGTGTCTTTCTCTCCCCTGTACCGTATGTTGTACCATGTGGTGCATGTTAGATATTTTTCTAGCTAGTTGTATTCAGCCTCACTGAGTGAATTCACAGCATGGTGTTCTAGTTAAAGAAGCACCCACAGTAACCCCTGGGTCCTTGCATGACTGACACACAGAAAGAAAACGACGAGCAAACTTTATCAGTGGATTTTAGGATATTACTGGTGCAGGCATGTCCTATGTGGAAACCTTTCCGCCTCAGGGTTGGGGTGTGTGGTGGATTTTGCTCAACATTTTGTCTGCTGATATTTCTCAATATGCAAACTAGTTAAAATGTTTTTTTCTTTTTTCATGTTTGTCAATGCTTTTTCTTGATATACTGCTTACTTGAAGACGGATGTGCATCCTTTGCACTCAAATATAGGAAAGCGGTGTAATTCTTGAGAAAAAAAAAACCTTTTCTGGAATAATGTGTGTCCTCATTTATTTTTCATTTTAGAGCAACATAAAAAATTATAAAAGCTGAAAATACCCTTGAAATGTGATAAAGGCAGTGAAGTGAGACAGTAAAACAGGTAAGCCATACAACCCAGATCAGATTCAGATGCCATGACAACATTCATTCCCAAAGGTCAATACATACAGTATATCACAAAACACCGCTTATACAAATGTATCAGAGAGTGATGGCCAGTCTTGGGTATAAATGAGTGATTAATTGATTGAATGAATGGAAGTAAATGAGTTGCATTTGCAAGGCTACCCGTTTATAAGTGCTTTACAGGGAAGGATGTTACAACTGAACAATGAATAAGCAATACAGACTCTTGGAGAACAGCATACCCGGCTTCAACACGAACGCCACAAAATCATTTGATATTACTGATCAACAAAAGAACAATTTCGCCTAACAAATAATGACAGATAAAGTATCAATTTCAATTGAAGACATCATCATTTCAGAAATGACCTTGAAGCAGTGGCATATATATTTATATACACAAAAAATGACCTAAAAAAATATAGGACATTCAGTAATAAAGTGTGCAAAGTTTGTGCGCAGTCCAAAGCTGACAATTGGTCTGTTGAAAAAAAAAAAGTTCTATGTGTGGATAAAAAGCCTCTGGTTCTCATTATAATAATTGACTAGAACTTTATTTCCACAAGCAGGTTTTGAAATATAACAAAATAGTTTCAATTAAAACTTATACCTGTACCAGCAAGGGGAAAACACCGTTGTTCAAAATCTCATGCTTGAAAAGAAATGTCAAAGGAGATACCTGCTATGCTATAAGAGCAAGATGTAATATAAAGACAGTGCTGTTTCCACGCAGCTTTGTAAATCATACAGTAGTGAAGCTCTCCAGCAGCACAAACATGTCCAAGTGCTTTGTTTTTGCATGTTTGGGACTGAGTTATTCATTGGGGACTTGAGTGATTCATTTTAATCTTTGTCATTTACCAATAGGAAATACAATTTTACATAGTCCGGCATTAAACCATTTAAAGAGTGTGATTTCAATTTGTTTTTTTCCTAATGGGCAGAGAGTATTTGAGGGGAAAATAGAAGGCAGCCACTTGTAATTATGTGTAATTACTGTGTGGCTCAGGACGTTGCAATGACATTATGAAGTAATTGTTGATCATTTGGACTCACACCGTAACAAATCCCCATAGTTACCACTACACCAGCCACACCAGCACAGCAACAGCACCATAGCTGAAGCATGTGTGCTCCTCCGATGCTAGTGACTATATCACTTAGACCCAACCCATCCTTCCTCTCATTTTTTAACATTTCTTTTTTTTTTAGTGACAGACTGCTGCTCTAGACGGCCTTTTTGGCCATGCTCATTGACAGTAGGATGCTGGGCTGTTCCTCGATGATGCGCACCAGCAGGTTGTCGATGTACACCTCCAGCTCCCTGATCTTGCTGTCCTTCTCGGAGAGCTGGCCCTGCTGCTTTATCACCAGGGAGACGAGCTCTGGGTGGGTTAGCTGGGAATAGGGCCCGCCTCCACTCCCCATTGAATCTGTCGCCTGCGAGGGAAGGAGGGGGCGGGTCATTACTTCATTGCTCTCGTAAGAATGCAACTGCAGGGACACAGTCCCCAAAACTCAGGGGTCAGCGAAGGAATACCTGTATAGACAAGTGTGTGTGTGTGTGTGTGTGTGTGTGTGTGTGTGTGTGTGTGTGCGCGAGAGTGTCTGTGTGTTATGTGTGTGCTTGAGTATTTGTGTGTGTGTGTCTGTGTGCTTGAGTATGACTACAATTGAAGTCGGAAGTTTACATACACTTGAACTAATTAAGACTCATTTTTAACCACCATAGATTTCATGTTAGCAAACTATAGTGTTGGCAAGTCAGTTAGGACATCTACTTTGTGCATGACACAAGTAATTTTTCCAACAATTGTTTACAGACAGATTATTTCACTTTTAATTCACTATATCACAATTCCAGTGGGTCAGAAGTTTACATACACTAAGTTGACTGTGCCATGAATTTTTTTGATATTTGGTCACATATCCTTTGCATGCCATGACTTCCTGATGTCTGTGACCCAACAACATCAAAAGACTCTTGATATCTTATTTTCTGGTACTCTTACAAGCGATACTATAACCTCTCTGCATTTGAATGGATTCTATGGAGTGTTTAAAAATTAGTTTTAATGTCTTCAACCTAAGTGTATGTGAACTGCCGACTTCAACTGTATGTATGTGTGTGTGAGTGTGTGTATGCATGTGTGCTTGAGTATGACTGTGTGTATATACATATGTGTGCTGTTTGCCGTGACTTCAGTTGCCCTGCACTGTTACCGCAGCTGTCCCATAAAGCGGTCCCATGAGGCAGGATCAGGTGTGAGATATTCATTAACCTTCCTAAATCAATCAGGCTTTCCTGTAACAAACCCCTGCAGTAATGCAGGGCAAAGAGAAAAACCAAAGTGAAAACGTCCAAAGCTCTCTGATAATAATCTTGAAAAAGTGAGAAAAACATGAATGATAGTTTACATCCCAGGTGCCAAATGCTCTCTTATGTGAAACATGAGGGGAGAGGAAACGTTAAAAAAAACAAAAAAAAACCTGCATTATATTGGAATATTGCACATGAATATTAAAAGAACACCAAACAAGAAAATGTAGACCTCATGGGGCTACATCTGGGCCTTACTTAATTCCTAGATTTTTTTGATTTAGTTAATTTCCCTCTGGTATAAAGAGCACCTTGTATCTCTCCTTTTTCATTTGTTTGAGTCACTGAGGACCCAGTGTTCCTCATCAAAAACAGACTTCCCATCTGTTGAGATTTACCGATGCACTTTGTGTGGATGGGTAGATGCTGCAGCCATCGAGAAGGGCATGAACCCCTCCAGGTGACCTTAAGGCCCAATCTCAATGTCCGCCCTCACACCCTCACTGACTTTGAGGCGCATTCCCGATAAGTCAGCGAGGGCTCAGGGCTGTCCCACGGTAAAATCGGCAAGTGCGTGAGGGCTCCGTCGCGGACCATTCGTGCCCTTAATGCGCACTTTCCGCAAGTCTGCAATCCTGCAGACTTTGCTGAGGGAATTACCCACAGTTCATAGCCTTTGTGGCGATAAAAATGGAAACGCAGCTGGAAGAGGCTCAAAAATTGTAAACAAACGACACACATGGCAGGGTAAAAACCTTAAATTAAAAGTCCTAAAGCGGCGATTGTCATCAACATGTTGCATGCGAGACAGGCGTCGTCAAGGCAACATATAACATCGCTGTCCCATTCCTGTATTTGTACCATTTTGAGCCCTTGCACTCTCATGCACTCACGCTGGGCACACATGTGACATCAACCAAAGTCTGTGGGGGCTCTGTCCTTAGGGATCAGGGCAGACATTGAGATTGGGCCGTTGATCACCTGATTTGTGCAGCATCAGCGTGACATTCTAAAACATCACAACCACAGATTTCCATGTTCTTGGTTACCCAGGTAACAGAGTACTTCAATTACTGTTCGTCTAATTAAACAAACCTGTAATCTGCCACACTATTTGTCCACTGGATCCAGGTACAGGTCAGAGCATGGATACTCAAATCTGGCACTCAAATCCAAATCCTTGGTTTTCTTTTCTTCCAGGTAATTAACTGAACAATTAGTGCGACTGATTGGCCAGACTGTCTTCGCACCTGACTCCCGGGAAAAGGGAGGTTGGAAAACCAGCAGTTCTTGGCCCTCAAGGACTGTGATTTGAATAACAGGAGGTTAGTGGGTTATGTGAGTGATGTTGGAGATAAGTTGGAGGGTTAAATGTGTGATGTTGGAGATAAGTTGGAGGGTTAAATGTGTGATGTTGGAGATAAGTTGGAGGGTTAAATGTGTGATGTTGGAGATAGGTTAGAGGGGTAAATGTGTGATGTTGGAGATAAGTTGGAGGGTTAAATGTGTGATGTTGGAGATAGGTTAGAGGGGTAAATGTGTGATGTTGGAGATAAGTTGGAGGGTTAAATGTGTGATGTTGGAGA